>JAUMGZ010013804.1:0-10107 GCA_032359645.1 Pododesmus macrochisma | reverse complement strand
AGACTCAATAATTAATTTATAGCTGTACACCTAATTAATTGTAAGTAATAGCATTCTTGTTTTCCTTTGATGAAGTGAAAGTAGGATAAAGTATGTTCAGCGTGTATATATTTGAATAAAAATTTAAGCTTTGGGATGTCACAAGTGTGTGAAATCAAGACTGGGGGAATATTTGTCATTGTAAGAGGGCAAACGTAACATGGTGCAAAATTTGTGACTCGTTTTACAGTATTTATAGCTAGTCCAAGTGAATTAAATACCCTTTTAAATACTTTTGCCAATAAGCGTTTTCATTAAAATATACATAGCCCTCCAATACTGCATTATGCACCTGAATGTCAAAAGTAGTTGTGAAAAGTACCGGTTCAAAAGACTATTGCTGACAACACATTATCTATTACAGGTGTGTCATATAGGTTGTATGTCACACCTGCTTCCTTTTTACCTGAGATTTTGACCACCCTCTCCACATTCATGCTGTAGACCATCAGGAAGCTCTGTTACAAACTTTTTGAGGTAAGAGTTTTCAATTGCTGTCCAAAGCTGGTTGTCTTGGTACTGATCAAAAGGATCCAAGTTCATTCGTAGAGTCCCAGAAAACAGAACAGGGTCCTAAATTGTAAGAAACAATGTGATTTTATTGCAAGAGATACTTCTGGCATGTGCAAATAACCACCAATAAGTAAAATGTAAAAGAGCATCATGCATCAGTATGTATACACCCTTTAAAAGATGTACACAGAAGGTAGTTCAATTGTTATGCTTTATTTCATTCAACACAAAAGAAGTTCTCCTATCCTGTAGAAAAAGTATTCAAGATATACATGACTAAAAAATATATACAAAGTAATTTTTCATTTTTGAGTTAATTGTTCTTTCCTGTTAATTACCTTTACTTTTTTAGTGATAACATCTTTCTGACTTTTAGAACATTTACAGCTGAGTAGTGTTCACCATTGTCAGTGATTTAAATAGATGGGTATTTAAATCACTTCTACTGTTAAAGGAATTTAGTGTAAATGCTACCTGTAAAGTTGTACTGCATGTCATTCAGGTGTAAACATTCTAAAAGAATGCTCATACCGGTATATTCCAGTGTGCTAACTTGTTGTGTGGAAGCTATTAACATGACCCTTAAGGATGGAAAGACGACAACAGACAGATAGTATAAGAAAAGTGCACTAGGACATTGTCCAAGTGAACCCTTAGTGTTACATTTTTTTCTGTATTGTTTGTGATAATGGTCCTCTCATAATTGCTAATTCATCAATAAAAAATGCATTGATTTTCCTTTCAATTTATATTAATCTGTTCAGCATAGAATAATAAAAAGGTTCTTTCCAAAGAGTAGTCCTGCATAGTTTTAATTAAGTTTTATTTAGGGAGATAGGTTGCAAAGACTTACCTGTTGTAATATGTTTTTGATTGTAAATATATACATAATGTTATATACTTTTGTCAATAAAATATTCTTGAATCGAATAATCATATATAGGATGTCTTACTTGAGGTAGAATGGTGAGCTTAGTTCTTAAATCATGGAGTCCCATGTCACTGATTCTTTCCCCATCAATTACAATGGAGCCACCAGCAGACTCTATCAGACGGAACAGTGCTACAGTAAGAGAAGATTTCCCTGCTCCAGTTCTGCCCACAATGCCAACCTATTTAACATAAGATGTTTTACAACAATTTACTTATAAGATACATAGAAAATATTATTGCTTTTTTAATAATGCAGAGGTATTTTTCTTACCATGTTATCAGGTAAAAAAAGAAATGTATGCAATATAAACAATCTATATAATACTTAATATTTGTAATAGTTGAAATAAAGGATCTACTATCAATTGTTATGCATTGAGGAAAGTTAACTTAAAATTATAGTAGACTTGAGCCTTGGCGACTGTATTATTCATGAACTAACATTCCTTATTTTTTTAGGTTTCCAGTTCCTATTTCACTTCTGTTTATATGTTTCCTTTTTTCATTCTGTTCATTACCCCATTTTACTTTTGTTTGCATATTTTTTTATTTCCATTTTGTTTGCATCCCCTTTTTACTATTGTTAACATGTATCCATATATTTTTTCTGTTTGTGTCCCCTCTTTTACTTTTGTTTGCATGTATGCTTATTTCCGTTCAGTTTGCATCGCCTTTTTTACTATTGTTAACATGTATGCTTATTTATATTTTGTTTGCATCCCCCATCTCACTTTGTTTTGCATGTATCTTGCCTTCTTTAATAATTTCTTGTTTTGGGGATTACAATTTATATCCTATTAACTAGTTCTTTTTTTGTTTTCTATAATCTATAAATTATTCGAATAAAACATCAACATTAACATGAATTACCTTTTCTCCACCGTTTATTTCACATGTTATTCCTTTTAGAACAAGGTCAAGTCCTGCACGATATCTAGTCATGTAATTTTCGAACTTAACCTTTCCAAATTGAGGCCATCCAGCTGGAGGTCGTCTGAAGGGCAAAATCCACTCAGCCTAGGAAATCAAAAAGTCACAGTATAACACATGGAGTCAGTACCTATATGAATAATATATAAGTTACAACATAACACACATCTAGTCAGCCTATGAAATCCAAGTTCACAATTTACTGTCAGTTCTTTATTTTGCACTGGTTTAAAATATCATCTTTTTCTAATGATTCTTTTTTTAAAACAAATTTGCAGCATTATTTAAATGTAAATAAAAAAATCTCTAAGTGAATTAGTCATGTGTATTAAAGATTATGCTTTGCATTAATTATAACATTTGTGGATTTTGTCCAATTCTGACAACAGTAAAAATAAGAACCAACTAAAACAATGAAAAGTACAATAAAACATATTAGTATCTACTAAAACTGAATTATATGATCAAGTATTATACTAAGATACATGTATATCAAAAAGTTTACTTTTCCTGTAAAAAAAGAAATATTTGTTGATGAAACTTCTAGTTTTTTCAAATATAATGTACGTAATGCTATTTTATAGGGGCGTGTAATAGAAATCATTATGTACAATTCATGTAAAATAAAATTATACTTTCCATTTATTTTTTAAAACTTTATGTACCAAATAATGGAATTTGTTTGTTTGTGTTAAGGGCTTATTGTCGGATCAACAGCTAAAGTCATTTACAGACGTGCCAGTTTTACTGGTGAAGGAAACAAAGTACCCAAATAATGGAAAATTAAACCGCTAGTATAACAAAATTTATGATATTACAGCATACTGGATTGCTTTTTCAGATATCATGTTATGCTTTTTCAGTTATCAGTAACATCAAAACTTTTGTCCCTTGAACATATAGTTAATACATTTATTTATCAATACCACAACCTTCTTCTTCATTTTTAACTAATTGGTATCATCCAAGAACTATTAAGTCTATCAGAACTTGCATTTTGCAAAATTACTTAATTACTTTATATGTAAGTAAATCGAAAAACCAAGACGATATTCTAGGCCGTAAGTCCATGGACATTGGCAAACAATAAGAAAACGTGGGGCGCACACGTCATGATTTGATTGATTTTACATGTATAACAGAAGAGCATGAAATATATATCATTCACAATTTTAATGTTTACTATATAAATATGTTACCTCTGTTTCATTTTGAGCATACTCCTTCACTCGCTCCACAGACACGACATTAGTCTCAAGGTCACTCGTGGTCCTGACCAGCATATTGAGAGCTGATGTGATCTACATAAAAAAAACAACTTCATATAAACAATTACTGCTGTAAGTTATAGGTGTAGTGGCCCACTAAACTAATCAATCATGTGGTTATTTTTATGACTACAGACAATCTTTTTGAATTCTTAAGTTTTTCTACATAAAAAAAGACCTGTCAATGTAGTGGGTACTGAAATTTGAATGTTCTTTTTACCCAATGACTAGTCAAGTAAAAGCATAGTTGCCAACTCTCCCTATTTAGGAGGGAGTCTCCCTATTTTTCACACACAATTTTCCCTTTTGCAATCAGTATAATTCCTAAACCTTGCTTATTAACTTACTTCAACTTGGTGTTATACACTACTATTTTGTCATATAGGGCATTGTATATAGGTATTAAAGACATTTTAAGATTTTGCTAAGCGTTTTATCCCCCATGAAAATTTCAAAAAGTTGGCAAGTATGTAAAAGCAAGCCCTTTTTTCATAATTGAAGACATGTCCACTGATATAGGTTGTTTTTTAGTGTGAGTAGTTAATTTTGACAGACTTACCTGCAACGCATAAGATACAGATAGACCCACAATGCCTCCTTTGATATCGGGTGTGACTACGGCAAACAGTGCAGCAGCAAATACTACCAGATTTCCAACAAATTCAAGTCGAAACCCTAACCACCTGTACAAGATAATATACACAGTTAAAGGCAGAAAAAGTAAAGTAGAAATTGTATTTCATTCCAAGTGTAGTTGATTAAATATCAAGTTATCTGAAACATTAGCATAGAACTTAGTGTTCAGATACATGCACAAGACTCATTTTGGAATATTGACTTTAATGATGTAACTGCAACTCATTTGGAACATCTCAGATATTATCATGTAACTGCAATTCATTTGGAACATCTCAGATTTTATTATGTAACTGCAACTCATTTTAAACATCTCAGATTTTATCATATAACTGCCACCAACTCATTTGTAACATCGCAGATTTTATCATGTAACCATGAATACGTACTGGTAACTTCATTGGAACATCTCAGATTTTATGATACAACCTTGGCTAAATCATTTTAGAATGTCTCATCAAGAGATAGACTGGTTCCCTCTCTTTGTTACTTCTCTCCACCAGGGCTGCACTCCGCAAAACAAAGACAGGTAGCTAGTAACCATTTTTGATTTTTATTGGTTGATTTTAACAATCTTTGCCAAGTTCTTTTTCGGAAGAAACATTTATCTTCTATGACGTCATAAACAACGCGCGAAATATGCGCATATTGCTTGATTAGGAAAACCTACTCAAGATGGCTACTAGCTACCTGTCTTAGTTTAGCGTAGCACCTCCCTGGCGGAGAGAGAGAGAGAGCATAACAAAAGGAGAGAACCAGTCAAATCAAGAGAGTGTAAATATTTAATTACAAGCCAGAAGGGAAGCTGGTCTCCATTTCTTTAAATTATCTTGATATATTATGATAGATAAAAATTATATTTAATATCGATTTTTTTTATTTTTTAAGTTACCCCATAATATGATTTCCCATCTGTTGGTATGTAAATATCTTATTATATGTTTTGTATAATCATAGACAGAGAGTTAAAGCTTGTTAGTCCATCAAAGCACAAGGGTGAATATTCTTTAACTATAAAGACAAAGATAATAAATAATATGTGCTGGATTGGAGTGGCAGAGCTTATAATTAATCAACCTCCAGAGTGTAGAAAAAATGGTTACCTGTTGGAGGCGATTCTTGCAAAGTAGAACAGCACATTTTTATCCACTCTGTTGAGAGATTCGGTAATGAACCTGTCTTCCTGGCCGTATGCCCTGATGGTTGAAGCCCCAGTGATTGTTTCACTAAAATGGGTAAATATGGGAGATCTTGTTGTAGATTCTATTCTCTGTAACTGTCTTGATGTAGGAATGTAAAACCTCTGAAATATATCAATGGAATTAGATGTTTTAGCTTATGTCACACAAGTGTCAAAAATGAAAATATATAACTTGACCTATTTCTTTCTGACCAATATAAAATTAACTCAAAATAATACACATACTGTCAACTCAGTTTATAACAAATGTCACTCACCATCAATTTAACATTGTTATATGTGATGTTTGTTATATGCAGACAATGAGAAAATACGATAACAATGTGTTCACAGAGATGAGTACGACAGGTACGTTGCTTATGTATTTCATCGACCATGTGCTTATACACCTAAACAGGCGTTCATTAATTTGACCATATTATAATTATTTTCCAGATGCTCAACTTAATTTATATGAAAAGGGTTAATTATGACATTGTAATGCAAAATGCTGCAATTATGACATGTGTGAAGGAGGCTATTTTAGCAGTAGGTTTCCTTTTGTAAACAAAAAGGGTTCGATAAAAGCGATAAAATTTGATATAAACAAAGTCGATTAAAATTAAGCATATTTTATGAAGAAAATATATGAGGGGGATTGAAAATTACTTCATTATTATGGTGAATTCATTGTCTAAAGAGTCGATATAAGTGGAGTTGACAGTAGCAAATAGCAAAATGATTTTAAGTTTTGAGCTTTTTCTGAAATTTATTTTGTTCATAAAAATTACAACTATCAAATTGTAAATCTCTGAAAATTCAATGTTTTTGACACAGTATAAAGTCAAATTTAAAGCCAATTTTTTTATGCTACCTATCAAAACACATTACTGTTGAAAAAATTCTAATATTTATTACTACATCTACATGTATCACTTAGTTAAACCAGAAAAACAAGAAAGCAATATGGAATATTTTCCAATTACACAATTAGAATTCTCTTTTTTTATTTACTATTTATGAAAGTTTTTCTCTGACATCATTAATCTAAGAAATAGATACAAATTTGTTGAATCAAAATTAACAATCATTTTTTTTTAAGTGCTCAAATAAAGCAATTTATTCCGACACTAAATAGGAGTACTGATGCTGCATATGTACATAGCATAACTAGAAAGACATTTCAATTTTTTTTTTTCTTTTAAAGACTTTCACCTCAGGTTTCGGTCATATCTAGACAGTGTCTGGATCCCTGCTTACCAGATCACAAAGCAAAGGCTCTACCAATAAACAACCGCACTTGTAAAGACATATGAGAAAAATATTCATTTACCTGGATAAGATAGTAGATAATTCCTACGGGTATGATTACACTGACAAATATTGGCGTGCTGATACATATAACCACAAGTGTAGCTAATGCAGAGAAAAATATGTTTATCCACATTCTTAGAGTACCAGGCAGAATGTTGTCTATCGTTTCTATGTCACGTGAAAACCTATTAACGATCCTGCCCGTTGGTGTTGTGTCAAAGAAAGACATAGGTCCCTTCATGACATTGGCCAACATGTTTAGATGGAGTTTGGCAGCTGCATTCACTTGACTTAATGAGGCTACCAGAGAGTACAATAGTACAAGTATGGCTGAAAGACATGAATCATTTCAAATCAGTGCATCTTGATTTAAGACATTCGATCAGAAAGAAAGCATTGATATTCTCTTTAATCTAAAATATCAGTAAATTTAAGGAGGCTAAATCTAATTTAACTGCTAGAAATCTGCAATAGAGAATTTCATTTCTTTAACAGACAATGTCAATGAACACATAACCTTTATATTAAGCAAATGAAAACATTTTAAGCAAATAAAAAAGGCATGTTACCTGGACTGGTGAAACTTGGGGACTGTTTCAAAACAAAGACTTTTTTTGCATGGAGTTCAATTGGAAATGACACAGAAGTGGCAGATTTTAAAATTTAAAACAAATTGAATATAAAAAAAATTCTGCAATTGAACTTTTGACCATTTTTGTTTATGAGGTACTGCATTAAATTATCTTTCTTATAAGCAAAACAATGTAGTGGTCACCAGGCTAATGGTAAATATTTGAGCTAAAAAACCCATTTTTTGACACAAAATACATTATGACTGATCTCAAATTCAATGTTTACATTTTCTAGCAGCAGTGGTTTTTAAAATTTTTTGCAAACCACATGTTTATATATTATATCATCATTTAATTATTTTATCCATACTACTTATGTAATCTGGCTTCTCGAGTACTTGAAACCCAATCATATACTTCAAAATTGATCTTTTATGATTAACTTACTGTTTTCATACAGGTGTATGGTCATATTTAGATGATCACAAGACACTCTGAAATAGTGGCTTTAAAAAAATCATTAAACCAAGTAGCTTTGAGGCCTTCCATTGAAAATATCCACATTTCAAATGATGAAACTTGAAAGTGGTCAAATCAAGATATCTGTCAAGCAGGAATAATCCTTACCTTGTCCAATACCCAGAGCTCCATATACTCCCAGATAAGTGTAGTTCTTGTTGTTGTATTCATCTGTACCTGCGTTGGTTTTGTTTGCCAATGCTGGGTCATCTGTCCACATACTTAACCAGATGTTAGCCATTACGCTTGCAATTTGGAAGGCAATAAACAAAAAGAAAATGAAGAATGAAGCAATCAAGCCAATAGCTCTGAAATATTGCATGAACACACTGCGTTTGACCTGAAAAGACAAAAATAAATGTCCATTAACACCATTCACATTCCTCTTTCAAAATTTCAATATAACTGACCTTTTTAATGCTATAGTTCAAGTGTTGAACATGTACACTGTACATATTTGTCATTTTTGAGAATTGGTTCATTAAAATTACCTTTTCATGGAAAAATCTACAACTACCTGGCATTAGAAAGGTGTGATTTGAAAATATTTTATGCAATTGTTGTATAGAACACTCATTATGATAATAAAATAGGCATTTCAATTAACCAAGTCTTAACTACAAGTCAAGGTAACAAATGCAACACCTGTCCTGTTTCTTGTTTCTCCTCCTCTATAAGAACATCTTTCTTCTTATCCTCTTTCTTGTCGGGAAGTTCACATTTTTCTTTACCCATTGTTGAAATTGAGCGTGCAAGTTTTGGTTTGTGTGAACTGGTTGATGTTTTCCTAAAAATAAGTAAAAATCTCATGTAAATCACCAAATCTAAAACCAAAATTCATAAATAAGTCAAATTATTGATAACTGTAAAAAATATTTATCTTGTTTGGTGCAAACTTTTCCTCTTCAATAACAACACAAACGCTGTGGAAATAAGTAATATGTATGCTGACCAACAAGAAACCCAACAGAATATTTTTTCAGCCTATTCTGTGCAAATGCACTTAACAGAAACAAAGCCTGCCATTGGTACAGTCATTTGTGTTACCATTAAGGAATGGAAACACTTTCTTAGTATTAATATACCATCCTTCAGTAAATAAACGGTCATTATTATTTCCTTTAACAGACTTGGTATGGTTGTGTGACCCTCAGAAATATGTAAGGTCAGTATATATATACATCCCTTCATAAACAATTATTTACTACCAGATTGAGTAACTCTCAATCTGACACTAACATGTACCTTCTCCTGACTTTATGTTCATCCCCAGATGTGGTGCCGGTATCAGATGTAACCGATTCCACTCTTTGTAACATCTTGCTCTTCATTTGCATGACTGCAATTTTAATGAACCGTATCAGTTAAATATTTCATCTGACATTTATAACCATGTACACTTAATATTATTATTGCTATGTTATATCCTGTTATAGATGCTGTTCAATTTGCCTATTAAAAGGGCAGCAATTCTCCTTTATAAATAGTAGCATTGGATCAATTTAATAAAATATTTCTCAAAAAAATGATTCTCTTAATAAATATTTTGGTAGTGTTAATGGGGCATAACTCTGGATAAATTTAATGGAAAAAGCAAAAATTCAAAATGTAGACCATGATTTCAGGAGATTGCTTATGTGGTGAGAACTCAACTGTAGTCACACAATTTACAAAATCTGTTTTTTTGACATTAATGTCGTCATTTAGTATATACATTAAAGTCGTAAATTGCCGAAAAATAATGTGTGATATTAGAATTAAATACCACTATAATACTGTTCATGCTCCTGTGTTTGTATTATATTGGTTATGTTTGTAAAGGATAAGGCACTTTGTTCAATAAATATTTAAATACATGAAGTGTGACTTGAGTTTTTATTTTTGCAAAATTATTTACTTAATTGATGAAGGATATCCTCAAGAAAAACCAAGAAAATATGCACTAACAGACACATATGCATTCTCTACATAATGCTCCATTTCCTAAAGCGTTTGACAATTTAAATGATAGCCATATGCAGAGATCTAATTGTTGGCTATTTGACATGGATAATAGAATTTCTATCCTTTTCTCTTAATAGATGAACAGTTGATAATTGTTACTTACTCTCTGGGTCTTCCTCGTCCTCATCATCATCATCCTTCTCCTCAGTAAGATAAGTTTTAAGAAATTGAGCAAAGGCCCCATCATGACTGAGTAAGT
>JAUMGZ010013793.1:0-10107 GCA_032359645.1 Pododesmus macrochisma | reverse complement strand
ACAATGGCTTGTTCTATCCACTATTAGTGATGCTGAAGTTTTAGGCAATGGCTTGTTCTATCCACTATTAGTGATGCTGAAGTTTTATTCTGTAATGGCTTGTCTCTATCCACTCATTTCTTAAATAGTTATATTACGGGTCTGCAGAGTACTTTTCAACTAGATACTCATTACCTTAAGAAATAAGAGCATAAAGATGTTTGCAAGAAATCAGACAAGCTCTGATGATACAATCACTGCCAGAGTAGTAGACAAACCAATTAACCTTTTGAAGACTTGCCAAATAAAATATCAAGTCTTATTTTGGCCTTGGTCTATTTTCTTTTATGTTAATCTCAATCAAACTTAAAACAATACAGATTTTTATTATTATTTTTGCACTTACTCACAGCCTACTATACCTAAATCCTTTAATTTTTACATTATGAAGCTATATTATGTCAATGTGCTTGTGTGGTCAACACAGATTATCATACTATACAAATTGGCCCATTAATGTTTTCACGTTTTATTATCCAGACGCACAGATTTTGTAAGGGGGATGTGATAAGAATGAGGGGGTCAATCTTGTTTATATTGCCCAGAGAATTATTGTCATAGAGCAAACATAAGATAAAAGCCATTGCTTGATTTCCCATTGCCATAAGGCTATTAAAAGGAGATAAGTATGGTATGATTATATGGTGAAACACCCCACAACTCCAGACAAGTGTAACAAATTTAATATTCTATATACATGTAAATCTAATGTTCCATTTACATATGTATATAATTGTGAATATATGTTACACTGGGGTAAATTTTCCTATTCTTTGGCTTTAATATACTTATTTAGTAAATGATCATATATATTTATTAGTGATGGGACGATGATCGCCAAGGATCGATTAACTATCGTTTAACATGAACCGATGGCGATGATCGATGCTTATCATCCATAATCGATCATCGGATAAAAACAATAAACTGAATGTACAATGTGTGCACCTCCCATTTCCTGGTACATGTATATACATCAATAAAGTAAAGCAACTCTATGTGCATACAAATACTACACAAAGCACATAGCCAGTCAAGTAAAACTTTTCCAAATCCTGGGGGAAAATGATATCAGATGTTAATTTTAGAAAAGAAAAAAAAATTAACCCCAAGTACATGTACACACTCAGACAGAAGTTTAAAGGTATAAAAGTAGTTGGGTTTCAAATTTATTTCTGCAGAGAGCTTATACGATTATTTCACCAATTATCGCATCAAAAGGGGTATCCGATTACAACCGATGATCGATTGCTATTATTCAACTGATTTCCCAACACTAATATGTATATATATATATATATTAATAGCATATTATTCATTAGTATAATAGGATTGCCCTCTCTGTCTATAACTATCATTTTTATAGTACAGGCAATTTTCAACAACAAAGAAAGTTAATAGTTTATGAAACTAGCAGAGAATTTGTGAAAGACATAAAATGAGCAATGTTGAATTGCAAACCCACACCTGAGATGTCAGAATCAGTCACATGACCTTCTAATTTCATTTTTAAACTTTGTGGAATTCCAAGATGACAAAAGCCCACAATGGCTAACGTAAATATTTTCCTTTATAAATTTCTTTTTCATTACACACAGTTTTGAACTGTGCCAAACATAACAAATGGGTATTAGGTATATATGACGTAGGTCTTAAATTCAGACGCTCATGTGACATTAATAGTAACACAACACCCAATACTATTTTAAATCATGTGACAATACTACACGCCATATAGTATATGTATCATATTCTAACAACAAAGCCACTTAGTTATATAAGTATGTGACCAGGAATACATTATATTTCTTTTACACTTTTACTCGGAGCCCTTTACTGGCTACATCTTCCATCAGTCTTGATTTGACGTCAATTTATAGGCATTCATTTTCATAGTTAATGGGGCATATACCCTCTGTAATCTGTAGCACTCCAACTAAATTGAATTTACTCAGGAAGTCTACTTGGTGACTCTAACTGCTTTATCATATATTCTGCTTGAACTAAAAGGTTTACATTTATTTACCTTTAACTTGGGTGTGTATTGATAATTTAAATAGATGTCTACAAATCCTAGAGAAACCAATCAGATGTATTGTACTGTCAAAATAGTTTAATGCTGCACTTAACACCTACATTGTACATTAACACCAGCTGACCTTTGAGTAAGGGTTTATTGAAAACACATTCATCTCAAGTTACAAATAAACAGATACTACAATAGGATGCACATTATATGCAAGGTTAATTATAGGTCAACAGTGTCCAATATGTTATCAATTAGCTAAAGAAAACCATTATACCAAGTTTAAACTTTAATCCATGGCCAACCAAAGGCACCAGAAAACATGGCACAGAAACAAACTCGGGTACATATTCCTATCTATAGTAAGTGACCTTGAACATTGACAAATAAATCTCAAAATCAAAAATTCCTGTCAATTAACTAAAGATCAATAATATGGGAAAATTAACTTGTCTATGTTGCATACCACTTCGATGATTCAAGTACCTACAAGTCTTGTGATTGCTATTCCACTTTCTAAATGTGCAATAAATATACAAGTAATAAATATTTTCTCTTCATCTTTCTCACAACATTGCATCATTATAATATCAGATGGTGCATGACTCATACAGACTTCTCCTAATTTGACCGGCTAAATATACTTTATTGTTTTTATATAAGCACAATCTTCAATCAAAATGAGCTAGACAAACAATTGTAAAAGGAACTTGTAGCCGTGTTGATAATACCTTAATTACGTAATAAACTAATCTGTGAATCACTTACGACTTATATAGTAGATACCTTATCTCTATGTATATATGCCATAGAGTAGATAAGAATTATGTTTGTTTCAGCTCTTATCATCTATTACCTCTTTTATATATATATAATTTACATTCTTAAGACTGACCATAACTTGTCCATACGTATAAGCCCATTTAGTTTGTTTCTTATCAATAAACATGTACCAAATATGCATCATATCCATCACTGGAGTTTGTAAAAATATCCTTTTGTTTGGTGGGCGGACTACTTTTAACAATGATGCAAGTTTAGAAATGTGTTAAAATGTTTAAAAGTGTTTATGAAATTGTTCAAGGAGATTCATGTAGACATAAATTAAGAAAGAGACAAAAAAGAAATATTGAGTGTGTATATGATTATATATTTTTATGCCTTTATGCAATATTTCTGTTTGATTGTTTTTGTAGGGTCTGAGAATCGAAGGACTCATAAGTTGCAATAACTTGTTCCCAATCCCATTTGCTGTATTTTCTTTTAATGGCAAAAAAACCCTGTTTAAATTATTTTTAGATACCAATTTTTAAAGGTGGAAACTAATATGTTTTCACTATTACAATTAGGCAGTATTTTGTGTTTTACACAGGTATATGCACAATGACACAGCTAAATCATAATCTGCAAGGCAATTGCAAGTTGGACTTCGTTAACATCATTGTGTAGATTATATTTTACCTCTGTACGTACCTAGCCGACAGCTTACATTATAACATGCCGGTATAAGGTCTTTAAATGAAGTTATCATACTATAGTACCTGTTCTCTGTCATCCACCACATCCAACAGACTGTCATCTGGATCCAGGATACCACCATCACTACACTTCAGATTGTGTACTGTTACCCAGTGGTCATTTGACTGCAATGACAGAAAATCAAACAGGTTACTTTTCATCAGTTTTGAAATTAAACCCCATCATTTTCTTCAGAATACTATCTAGACAATACATTAGTAACAAAGATAAAGGCAAACAAGAGCACCACATAGAGGAGCAATACATGTGAATGTAAATAGAAAAGGGAAATACATGTCACATGTACGTGTATCTTAACATAAGAATACATACATGTACCAATTTTAATGGAAAATCTAAATCAAAAGGGCCATATATAAATCTCAGTAAAATTGACGCAACATCCCCATTTTACAATATCTGAATATTCATATAATTCCAATCACGCGCAACAAATCTCAAAAGATTTGGTTGAAAACTGTAAGAAGAGTTGCGGTCACAAAGTTCACACTAACTGGTGGAAAAATCACAAGGTTCACTCCTTATTAATTGATTTTGAATTTATAATTTCTTATTCACCCTAAAAATAATTGGCATATAATGAACTGGTATGTATTAAGAATTCAATAATGAGCATGCTACACATGTATATACCATTCAGTACAATGGCATGTGATGAGGCAAAAATCATACACATTTTTAATAAAATAATATGCGCATGTATACTTAAAACTGGAGCCACAACTTACATGTATGTCAATTCTGACAATCCTTTTTTTTGCATTGTAATATTATTATATTGGATTTAAAATTGAATTTGATTACCAGTAATTATTTTGTCAAACTAAATGAGTTTTAGATGTAGTGTTGACAGACCAGATAAGTTAATGTACATGTACAGTAGAATCCGCTTATATTGTAATATCCTATAATTTGTCAGAGAAATATATTACAATAAGCGATTATTACAATAACTGTAACGCTATTTTTCAGTGGAAAAATACTGGAAGTGAACCGGAAGTCGTTTTGATTTCGTTATTGTATGTTTATACATGTAGATTTATGTCAGTATTTATAAAGAACTGTTTATTGCTAAATAATAATCACAATCACGTCTCAAACAACTGTATATTTACCCTCCCTTAATTGTCATGAAAACCAGCATAGTTAAATAAATCCCAGATTTTGTTAACGCAATTCGCAACATTCACCACGGCGAATACGAAACCATACAGGTACAATACTACAACTGTTGAAACAACCCCTTATCAGAGACGTGTTTATAAAGAGAATGTTATAAAGTCTTCCCAGTCAGGGGAAGACGTCTTGTTTTTGTGTTGATTATTATTATTATTCTAGTTTCCGCCAAATTTTTCTTTTTTTGCGTATTTTGGCTATAACTTTCTTACGGGTTACTTTAGCTTCGTGAGATTAACTACCATGGTAGCATGAAGACAGGGTAAACTTTCCTCCAAATTTCGTGCAAATTGGTCAAGAATTGACGTCTGTGTGCTTTTTGGTAATGTGTAACAAATTTCAATTTATGTCAATTGCAAGCACCTAGGTGCGCTTCCATTTTTTTTTTAATGCAACATTGTGACGTGTCCTTTTTCAGATTCATAGGTGCCAAATCACCTCCATAAATATAGTGTCCTGCAGCGTAGTTCATGTAAACACACTAAATTCTTAAATTCTGGTATATATTGAGTGAAAAACACCTACACTTGTCCAAAAAGTTCAATACTTAACTAAACACTCGATGACATCAATTACATTACATTCGTTAGTCAGATATTTCAGTAACTATAGGTACTACATTCGTCCACTATGGCCAAAGTTCAATCTCTATTTCCCACTGCTACATGTACCCTTGAGGTCGCAGGTTCAAGTCTCCTCTCGGGAGGAGTTTTTATTTTTTTAATTTTTCTTTGTTTTTTTTCAATAGTCAAAAGTATTGACTTTCGGCACAGACTGGGATGACGTGCAATTGTTTTAAACAATTGGTTTTCTAGTGAAAAAAGAAACGGCGACCCTAGGTCAATTCAGAAAATATTACTGAGTTTTCACATTTCAAGGACCATAACTCTTTTCGAAATGTCACTTTAGATCTGAGTTTTTACCACTTAATTGGTCATGCAAATGTGCAACTGTGTGCCAAATTTCATAAACATCAGACTTGATTTGAATTTTTGGCTGATTAAAAACCTAATTACGTCTTCCCAGTCATTATGTCTTCCCCTGACTGGGACTGTTTTTGTGTTGATTATTATTATTTTTCTAGATTCTGGTACTATTTGGTAACTTTTCGGGATGTTTGGTGGCACTAAAAAGGGCTGTTTTGTTCAGTTGAATGTCATTCAATTTTAATCCTTTGATATAAGGTGTCCTTTTTTTATCTTCTGTCGTGTGCCGATAATTACCCTTTACTGCTGTAACAACTTTTCATGGCGATTTGAGACTGTTGAGTATGTATGGTGAGAACTGTTAATGACACTAATTTGCACTGAATGAAAGACTAAAACCTCGGCCGATTTGTGTAATGTTTAAAACATAAAAACAATAAAATAGAATCAAAGGTGACAAATAAAATCTAAAGAACTAACCAATGATTTAACGTGACCCAAACAGTCGTTAAAAGTTACCAAGTCGTTAACGCCCACATGTTAATACAAATCAAATATCTTGTAGTTTTTGATAAAAAGCAGAAAACAACATTTTAATATTTTATCAAACAAATTTATTTCATTAATATCCTGCAACAAAACTGCCTTATTCAGCTATGACATTTCCCCTCTAACATCGCAATACAGCCTCGTTTTCATCTCAAGTTAATAATAACATCAATACAAAGCAGTGTACGCATTGTAATCCTGTGACATTTTCAGTGTTCAATCATGACACAATAATAAGAATGAAACAGCAATAACAAAACAGTGGTACATTTATTCACAAAATTTATGTCATAAATCAGTTCCAAAGTTGCCCACTGCAGAAGTTGAACAAAAAATTATCGATGTCCAATGTGTTTTCAGGTTTATTCACACCAAAATCATTCCAAACTCATAAAACTTGATAGAATATAACGCTGATTAATATTATAATATTTTAATATTACAAAAAGCGATCTTGCCAAAATTTATATTACAATAAAGAGTTAAATATGCATTGATTTATATGCAAATGGCTTTGTGCATGAGAAAAATATTACAATAGATGGAATATTACAATATTTGATATTACATTAAGTGGACTCCACTGTATATGTTTATACATAGTATATTCATTTAAGACTCTGTTGATACTGAAAACTTTAAAATAAACAACATACTTAAACATATTATAATATCTTTCAATAGATTTGTTTAACAATTTCATAATATATTAATACCCTTAATGTATATACACATCTGCTTATTAAAAGTGAACACACATTGATTGTCGAGCGTGTTATTCACAATCATTACATAATTGAAATGTATTTAATCCAGCAAGATGGCACACAAATTGACATTGATTTCTGAGTTATTTAATTCAATCATATGTCAATATAAGGGCAAGGTACAGTTTGTTAGCATTGAGATTTATTAGATCCTCAACTCAAGATATATCTATATGCACCAGGTATATTCTAAATGTCAATGTGTACACTGTTGCCCAGGTATATTAAATACATGTAGTAATGTACACACCATCAGAAAATTGTGTTTTCAGGTTTTGCTCACTGGTAAAGAAACATAAAGAAACATTAATCCAGTAAAATTAAATTTAACCAAATCAACAGATACACATAAAAATATTTCTCTATTATTGGATGTAACCTTAAAGACAGGATCTAAGTTTTGTGTCAAACATCACATTGTGGGACTGTTACATAATTTATTTAGTATTTGCAAAAACACAAAAAAACAACAGTTTTATCAGTATGTTGAATTTTTATAGTACACAGCAAACAAGAGGCCCATGGGGCCTTAACGTCCATCTGGTTGAAATCTGCCCAGTAGTTTCAGAGAAGTCATTTCAGGACATACTGTCAAATTTAACCCTTTTGGCCCCGCCCACCTGTCCCCTTATGGTCAGATACTTCATTTGTACAATCTTGAATCCCCTTCCCATAGATGCTTCCTGCCAAATTTGGTTGAAAGCTGCCCAATAGTCTCGAATAAGACTGTTCAAAGGCATAAACTGTCAAACTCATCCCTTTTGGCCTCGCCCATCTGTCCCCTTGGGGTCAGATACTTCATTTGTACAATCTTGAATCCCCTTTCCCTAAGAATGCTTCTTGCCAAATTTGGTTAAAATCTGCCATATAGTCTCAGAGGAGATGTTGTTTAAAGACAAACTGTCTTTGGGGTATTAATAGTATGTGTTGCTATGTAATGAAGACTTTAGCTATCTCCAATATCAGGAACTGACTTCCTATTTAGTATGTTGTAGGTATACATACAATATATATACATATAACAAGGTTGTAAGGTACAATCTCAGACTACCGATATGTGTGCATTCATCAAAAAGTTATGTTTTCAATTAAGCCTGGAATGCTATCAGAAAGTCATCAATGAAGTCACAACAGCAAGAAATTTCTCAGCAGGCAGAATGTTTTTCTGCATTTTCCCCAAATCTTTTTTTTTAAATACCCCCAATATGAAATATGCTGGAGGCATTTAGTGTTTGCCTTTTCACATATTTATGTCCATCAATTAGACATGCTTTTGATTCGGCTTTTTGAAGACTTTACAAGAAAATGTAAGTGCAATAGACTTGAAACTTCATAGGTGGTATTTATTTAAACTTTGAAGAGTGCTTAACACAAAATCAAAAGTAGGTTCGCTATGACCTTTTGTGACCTAGATTTTCCATTCAATTAATGTGTATACTCTTCATAGTTATTATAAGTAGACTTTTTACTCAACTGTTTACAAGAACGTAGAGCCAAAATTATGTGTGTTTTACAATAATTATTCTATAGTTTTAATGGTACTCCAGGTAGCATAAACATGTACATTTAACAGTTATTGGCAACATTGCAGCATACATACACATGTATGATTCTACTCATAATTCTTGGGGAAAATATATCAAATATGCATGAAACATTACAGGTGTAGTAGTACTGCTACCCTGAATGGAGCATCCAGCTGAGAGACTGTTTGTACTTCATGTTGTGTTTAATCTTGATTTAAGAATGTCTCAGCCAGTACTGCATTTAGGACAGTGGTTCTGTTTTTAACTCTATTATGGACAGAAGGAACAAACACAGGCATTGAAAATTCAACTAATATTTTAATTTGACTTAGAATTAAATATAAAGTATCCAAAATGGTAGAAAAACAAGAACTTTCCAGCATAATCTCGCTCACAATCATAACAATTCAACAACAACTTCCGGTCAGGGGACGTAAACCTAGTTTACTTCTGGTTAAGGGACGCAACTCTTAATCTATTTCCGAGAAAGGGACGTAAATCTAATTTACTTCCAGTAAAGGGACGCAACTCTTAATCTATTTACGGGAAAGGGACGTAAATCTTATTTTACTTCTGGTAATTTAGGGATGTAAATCTAATTCCTAATATTAAACAGGACGTAGATATTTCTAACAAGGGAGGTAATTTTAGAACAAATTTAAATAAGGTCAACAATTAATTATGAACAAGGGAAGTAGCTAATAATTTTATTTCCGGTTAAGGGGAATAACTCTGTTTACTTGAAACTTTAAGCTAATTTATTTGAAAGCGTTAATTTATTTGAAAGCATTAATTTATTTGAAAGTGTTAATTTATTTGAAAGTGTATGAAAAATACAAAATTAATAAAAAGAAAACAAAACTTAAGAAAAGGGGAGTGGGATCTTAATTTATATAGGTGCATGGCTATTTGGCATATGTTTGGGACGAGTCTTCATACCAGGTTAATACTCTAGGGAAAGGATGTCCTTACCCATGGCCGAGTGTCAGGCCAAAAAGCGACTATCGATCTAAAGCATGGGCTTAAATAGGTGTCTGAACAAAAGAAAATCATGTGTTAATAAGTAGCGCTGTAATGTGAATAACCTCCCTTACCACATTACCACGTATTGCCCCATGCCAGTCATATGAGGCCAGGCTATTGTAGATCAACAAAAAATAACCTACGCCTATCATCAAATATTCATGAATATGTATGAGCTGTGTGCATTTTCAACAGTCACATTTCATACAGAGATACCAATATTCATAAGGTAGAAGGGCCGGGCGCATGTTTGACGTCATTTGAAAATGGCCAGCCAACAAGATAATGAGCGGTGATTACGAGGTGATTTTTCACTGTTATGTTTGGCATGATTAATTTTAAAAGTATTTATAGATATTAACATGTTGAGACACATACATAAACAGGTAAGATCCAGTAATAATTAAGAGCAAGGCAGCTGTTAAATATTGAACAAGCAAATTCGTAGAATTAATGTCACCCGCTAGATGGAAATTTTAAAAATAAAATCGCATTTTCTGAAAAGCTTAGAGTAAGTGTTATGTATTATTTAATTG
>JAUMGZ010013782.1:0-10107 GCA_032359645.1 Pododesmus macrochisma | reverse complement strand
CAACTATTGTAGTCTCGATGACAGCCGTTACAGAGTCATAGGCAGTGTTTTTGCTGTCACTGACCAACTATTGTAGTGTCAATGACAGCCGTAAAAGATTAATTGGCAGTATTTTTGCTGTCTCTGACCAACCTTTGTAGTGTCAATGACAGCCTGTACAGATTCATAGGCAGTATTTTTGCTGTCATTGACCAACCTTTGAAGTCTCGATGACAGCCGTTACAGAGTCATTGGCAGTGTTTTTGCTGCCACTGACCAACTATTGTAGTGTCAATGACAGCCGTTACAGATTTATAGGCAGTATTGTTGCTGCCACTGACCAACTATTGTAGTCTCAATGGCAGCCGTAACAGATTAATTGGCAGTCTTTTTGCTGTCATTGACCACCTGTGAAGTGTCAATGACAGCCGTTACAGAGTCAAAGGCAGTATTTTTGCTGCCACTGACCAACTTTTGTAGTGTCAATGCCAGTCGTAACAGATTCATTGGCAGTATTTTTGCTGTCATTGACCAACCTTTGAAGTCTCAATGGCAGCCGTAACAGAGTCATAGACAATATGTTTACTGTCATTGACCAACTTCTGTAGTGTCAATGCCAGTCGTAACAGATTCATTGGCAGTCTTTTTGCTGTCTCTGACCAACCGTTGTGGTGTCAATGACAGCCGTTACAGATTCATATGCAGTCATTCTGCTGTCTCTGACTAACTTTTGTAGTGACACTCTTTGCATTGTCACTGATCAGTCTTTTAATGGAAGAGCATCGCTTCGTGTGCTGATTGTCCCGGGTTCGATTCCTGACCTTGTGATACTAAAGATGTTAAAATAAGGTCATATTCTCGCTCCCTGTTAAGCGCTAAGCTATCTGGATGAGAGAAAGATTGGTTGGCTCTGTGTCATGCTGATGTGACCGAGTGGTGTACCGATCATGTCAATTTGTCTGCTGTGTGATAAATCAGTGTCTCATAAAGTCGCCATCGGTGCACACTGTCACTACAGATAATCGTTTCGATATGACCTAAACATGAGATGAAGGGACATTAAACTTCGATAAACAAACGGAGAACAACCTTTATCGTGTCAATGACCGAACGTTTGAGAATGGATTAAAGTCTCGATGTGAACACAGGTTAAACATACACTAGATAACAACCCATTGGTATAGTTCAGTATCTTGATGTCTGTCTGTATTCAAACATCGACTGTGTAACTATATGTCTATGAGAATAATTTCACTCTGTGGGTATATTCAAACATTGATAAATTCTATGAGGAATAGTTCTGACACATATTATATATACATACGTTATACTCCCTTTAGTGGCTATAGCTTCCGGCTTATGCTGTATCTTATGGAGTCAGAGGATACTGATAACGTATGTATTGTGATAACATTACTAACACCTCATTGTTCTCGATATCTTCCGGGATATCACAGTCAATACATGATGATGAGTATCAGACAGCTGTTAACGAAATGCTTCTTGTTGAAAAACAAATAAAACTTTAAAATTTAAAGATGAGATCACAAATATAATGTGAGAACAGCAACAAGAGGACCGAAAAAAATAAAGTGTTGTTGTTCAATGTATTAATTCGATAAATAGCCAGGGACCATTGCTCAAGTCAAATCTATGATTATTGAAAACTTTCTAACTGAGACTTTTTGTTGAAGATGTTTATTTTTTACAAAAACAGCATGAAGGATTCCAGGTGTGATGCGGGCAACCTTCGTCCATCAGGGGCACTAAGTTTCCCTTACGTCTTAAAGAAGTTCAGGCGATTTTCGTTCTCGTTTATAATAAGTTTATATATATAAGTATGGTTTCGTTGTCCCTTTTTCTCGCGACTTTCTGACTTGTGACTTCTACTCTCACCCTTTTCCCTCGAATCAATTATGCCCAAAATAAGAAAAAAGAAATATGCATTGACTTGGATTACATGACATGCGTTTCTGGTTAAGTTCCGTTTTACCGAGAGTATATTTATACATTGTACATCTGCAGACTGCACATTAAAGAAGTTACTGAGAAAGTCAGTGCACACTCTCAGGCACATATTTTTTTTTAATTTATAGATGCGACAATTTAACAAATAAGTTAAATAGACATACATACAAGTTTCATGTTACTTTATGACAACACATATACGTTTATGTAACATAAACATAAGTTAATAATTGAACACATACTGTACAAGTTGAGATCATTATAAGCATTCACCGAATCCCAGATGGATTCCTGACAATTATATGATTTATCCTGTGAAATAGCCTGACGTAAAGACATTCAATAGCTTGTCAATAAACTTGTTGGTTTTAGTTTTATACTGTTCCATTTTCATTTTTTTCTGGTAAAACAGATTTGTGAACGCATCAGAATGCGTTTTTCCGGAATCCGGAAAGGTGTACCCGGAAATCGTTTTTATATTTATATCTACAAAAATGGCTGCCGAACGCGACCCAACCTGCAATCCAATGCAGCCGTTGTTGGATGAGGTAATATTTGAGCTTTGTATGCCCCCTTTCACTTAAAAATCACATGTTAAACAAAATTAAATCATTTTATCCATAATGGATTCGAAACGATTAGGAATCGCAGGTAGACTTGTTGCTAGAAGTGGAATTCGATGCCGTTGAGATTGCGAAATGTTTACAAGTTCATTTGGTTGCCACAGTCATTGCTAGTAACAATTTTTTTTCTACCTGTGTACAGCTTATATGCACGACATTTCAATATATAAGTCTTTATATAGCCTGGTGTGATCTAGTTTCTGTTGAAACTCAGTGTTAGTCAGTTGGGGAGGTTGAGTTTCTATTCAGTATTTGCCTTCCACGTAAGGCCAAAAGAAAAAAAATACTTTTGTTTCCGCTAACCCTAGATCTAGACTCATTGGACCAGTGCTCGAACATTACACCAGTCCTTCAACAACCAGCTGGTTCTCACTGTTGTAGCCCGAATCGACACATCATTTGTGGGTACGTGACTGCGAGAACTCACTGTAACCTCGTATAAAAATAGACTCCTCCCATCTACATTTTTGGAATTATAGTAGACTTTTCTTGGAAACAGTGTTTGGACCTAGATTTTGCATGTGTAATGACGGTCCAGTTGACAGTTGAACAGTACATTTTAGACAACAAATGTTATATGATGATATGCAGTAGTATTTTTTGGATATAGAGGCCTAGGTCTTTCTGAATACTGTCATTCAAATTTTTGAGATGTTTGTGCCTATCTTTTAATTAAATGCTGGTGTTCGAGGACTGGTCTGCCAACTGATAAAAATATATGAAAAAACTCTCGTGATACAAAGCCCTAGCCAAGAATAGCCATCCCGGTCACATGATCAAAACATGTCTCTGAGAGTGTTGTAAAGATGCTTCTCGAATATTATAATGAAATTTTCTATCTTTGCTAAATGTTATGGTAAAAGAGTTTGAGGACTGGTCCGGTGAGTCTCCGCTGTACCTACCCTATTAATCTTAGTGCCTCCCCTGAAGTTTTTTTGTCATTTTCAGACAAGCACTGTTAAAGTCATAACATCTGTTTATATATATATATATAGCCTATGTAAAAACTTAAAGTAAAATAAAAAGAGTTGTGGACCTATAGCTTCATGTAGCTACCTAACTGTTAATAATAAGGTAACAACTCAAAACCCATAGATTGATAAATTAACATTGTGCTGCATGATACAATGACCTTAGGTCAACACTTATCAAGCTCAGGTAAAAAATGTTTTAATCACTGTTTATAGATTGTCAAAAGAAAACTCAACACAAAATGAAAAAAGTCAGGACAAAACTGTCACAAAAGTTGTGATGCAAATAATGAACACGGATCAATAACTAAATTATCATAGATTCAATACTATCCATGCTAACAGTCATCTAAAAATAAAACTGTATAATCATAAGTCTTTGTCACACCAAAATAGAGTCACAGGATTCAGTGTATTCTCTTGTTCACATGTTCTAAGGCTGTGTGATGAAATGTAAGGGAGCTCACTCTTACACATCTCGAAAGGCTCCCTAAAGATTCCCTGTCAAACAGATCTATTGATAATGCTAGGGAAGTTATTACTGATTGTTTTTCTTGATTTATATAGGTGCAAATATTGAAAACCAGTGTAAGAATCTGCTTGTTCCTGAAAGCTCAATATTTCATATCTTGTAAATCATATTGAAGAAATCAAAAAAAAAAAAAAATAGGAAAGAATTTAGATTATATTTTTTCATTAACTGGTTTATTTAAAATTGTTAAAATAAAATACAAATTTATGCTTTAAAGCATACATAAAACCCAATAATAAAATGTTTTATAGGTATTAAGCATGAATATATTTTTTTGACTGCATTTATATAAATTATTTATTTATTCAATAATTCAAGCAAGGAAACGTTAACACTGACATTAAAAACCAAAATACATTTAAAATCACATGTTCATGTAATTTCATGTGTGTGACATGCTACATAGGTTGCAGGGTTGCATAAAATAAAAAAACGCTTATGATATTTCAAAATTTTGACTACCATATGCATGGCGCTATAAAAAAAATCTTGGGGAGATTACTGGCATGGTGACCATTAGCTAAAGGCACTTTCCCCGTAAATTTAAGCTATTCCCCCCCTCTCCCAAATTGATGTACTTTTTTTCCCAATGTTGAAGATGAAACTATAAATGAAAGTATAATGTGTACACCTATAATGGATGTAATAATCTTTACTTTAAAGCATTTGAATAGTATCAATATATTACTTTTTTTAGCTGTTTTGCAACCTAAAATGTAAAAAAAAGACAAACTTTTTTGTTTAATTTTCTATAAATTCCAATTTTCCCAATAGAAAAGCCACAAGCACTTTTGGAAATACAAAGAAAACTCACTGCTGACTCAGTGATGTGATATTTCACTTGTCAATCACTTGTCCTAACAAAGAGCCAACGTAGCCACAATCCTTCCGAGAAAAGCTGAGTGCTAAGCAGGGAGCAAGAAGATTTCCTAATTTTAACAATTCAGGATTGAATCTGCATCTACTGGAACATGAAGCGAACACTCTATGTAATAATGTATACCACTGAACTACTGAAGGTCCAAGGTCGACTATATACATATAGCTATTCCTTTCCTTAGATATGCCATATGTTATCACTGTCAGCCTTCATAAACATTTTCAAAGTTTCCACTTCCTGAAATCTGGAATTCAAATCACTATCCTAGCCTCCTATATATATGAACCCTAATTTTTTCCTTGGTGTTACATTAATCCTTAACACATATATAATACTTTACTTTGCCTATAAATAATAACATTTAATGATTATATATATGGTTGTATATATAGCTCTCTAGATCTGCTTTTATGTTTTATTTAAATTTTGAAAAAATGGTCATACATTCATGATTCTGTATCATGACATATTTATTTAGTTGTATACTAAATTTACAATGTTATGCATTGCTGTTTTGTAAAGTTTTGTTTTGTTTCTGTATAACAGGGATTTAGCAAAGAAAGCCAAAATACTCAAAAAACAACAGAAGAACTTGCCATCCCTACACAGCCTGTTGCAGAAGATGTTCGTAACTTTGACATCATTAGGGCAACTCAATATGGAATTATTGACAGAGTTCATGAATTGGTTGAGGCAGGATTTGATGTCAATACGATGGATAGAGAAAATGTCAGTCCCCTGCATTGGGCTGCTATTAACAACAGGGTGGAATTAGTCAAGTAATCATTACATTTTTATTTACCGGTATATGTTGAAATTTATTTGAATATGTCTTTATGAAAAGAAAAAATGTATTAAATATATATATATATATTTTTATTAGTTATGTAACATGTAATTTTTTTTTTTATAAATATTTCATTTATTCTTTTAATTAATTTAAGCTCCCTATTTAATTGTATTCAGAAAACTTGTGTATCTCTATATATTCACAGGTATTTTGTATCAAAGGGAGCTGCTTTGGATAGGTTTGGAGGGGATTTGAATTCTACAGCCCTACATTGGGCAACCAGGTAACTATACATTATGCTTCTACAAATAGTATATATATATATATAGATATATATATTTACATTTGTAACCATATCTTTTGATAAATGGTTGTGATGTATTTATTTCTAAAACCTTTGGCTCTTTGTAAACAGTAAACAAATTTACATTAAATGATCATACATACACATATATAGAAGAATTAATGTGTACCTAATTGGTTTATGTAATTAACCTCCATTCAAAAAAAATACTCATTTAAATGTATCAACATTGTTTCTTACCTTTAGCATAGTATTTATACATGATAGCATGCACAGGTACATGCATATAATTTATTATATTTTTGTTATAAGACAGAAGTCAACCATTTGAGTTATATTGATATTTATGTAATTAAAATCTAAATCCAAAACATTTTCTGTTTTTATCTCTAAATCAAACGGGGTAATTACTCTGTTGATATGATTCTTTTGTTTCATTCAGACAGGGACATCTTTCTATGGTTGTTTTATTGGTGGGTTTAGGTTCTGATCCATCATTAAGAGACGGTGAAGGTAAGTTTAACTATCTACATGTTCTACTATTATAAATACAAAAATTAAGTTTTAATGATGGTTGTATTCCATATTAATTAAAAAGCCATGATTGTTTTTAATTGTCACTAAAATTATTTGATCTGTTATAAAATCATATCATAAAGGAATTTTCTCAATATTTAAAAAAAAAACTTTACTTAATTAAACAAGCTTTGATGCTGCATCTGCAAGATACATGGCATTGTCCAGCTGTTAATTATAACTTTAAGGGTACACAGTTTGTACAGTCAAGAACACCTTCAGTTTTAAGTTGACTGTTATGCAACTTTGCAGATTTATTCCAGGCATATTGTAGATGTGCGCCATCTACTGTGGAGAATTTTAATTAAGTTTTGGAAGATTTACCATGTGTTCGATCTGTAAATTTTTCACCTTTTACTGACTGTGAATACCAACATTGTCTCATCTAGTAATGAGTAGATTTGCATAAATGACATGCTTTGGCTGCAATATAGGGGGTATCTTAGAAGGGATGGCAAACATACATTGTTATCTGTTTTATAAAGAAGGTCAATTCGCAAGGATAACATGCAGGGATCACTTTTTGGGCTAGATTTAGGAATTTTCTCTCATAACATGAAAATGCTTCATCTCCATTGTGTTAATGAAACTTTATATCTCGTCAAATGAAAAACCCAGAGTAATCTGTGAACATGGCCCTATGGGGTTTACTCAATTAGCATCTATTTGGAATATCTGGTAGCTTATATTCAGTGTTACTTCATCATAAGTGAGACTCTGAGTGCTGGTATTTCACCTTCTAAGCCAGCTTTATAAAATGGCATTCTATACATTACATGTTTTTAGATTGTTATGGGTTCATTTTTTCTTGGATTCAGTTTCATTTCTTTACTTTGTTTAATATCTTGACTATAGAGTTTCAAATGTCTAGAGAGTTTTATCTCATTGAAGTTCTACACATCTGGGGAATCCTTCTTAATTTTAGGGTGTAGCTGTATACATTTAGCTGCACAGTTCGGACACACAGCCGTTGTTGCATTCCTCATTGCGAAGGGTAATGATGTGGACATGATGGATCAACAAGGAATGACCCCTCTCATGTATGCTGCATACAGAGTTTTTGGGTAGGTATTTATTATTGGGATAATTTCATGTCTGTTGTTTTTGTAAAGTGTACTAGTGAATGGAATCTAGATGGTTTCATGAAAAGATTATAAAAGTCAATCATATCTTACCAGGATATTTACACTTTAATTTGTTGTCATTGAAATTTAAAGAAAAAATATTTAATCGCATACGAATCTATTTTAAAATTTGCCACTTTTTAAGCATATGTTTATAGGCCTAAAAAATTATGTGTTGTAACTTTGATTCCTTTCCTTATTAGTAGCTAGTGCTAAAACATATATTTCTGTTTTGGACTTAAAGGTATGACCCAGTTAGACTTTCCTTATTAGTAGCTAGTGCTAAAACATATTTTTCTGTTTTGGACTTAAAGGTATGACCAAGTGAAACTTTCCTTATTAGCAGCTAGTGCTAAAACATATATTTCTGTTTTGGACTTAAAGGTATGACCCAGTGAAACTTTCCTTATTAGTAGGTAGTGCTAAAACATATATTTCTGTTTTGGACTTAAAGGTATGACCCAGTGAAACTTTCCTTATTAGTAGCTAGTGCTAAAACATATATTTCTGTTTTGAACTTACAGGTATGACCCAGTGAGACTCTTATTGACATTTGGTGCCTCCCTAAATAAGACAGACAAAGTACAAGGCAATACCGCTCTACATTTCGCTTGCACGACAGCCAATACTTGCGTTATCAGAACACTTGTGGAGAAAGGTGCCAATCTGGATGCATTGAATGCAAAGGTAAAGAATTTAGTCAGAATACTAGAATGCAAGACTTTGATTTTCACCAATATATGCCATTCTGAATACTAGTAAATAACTGGAATGTTTTAAAATTGAATTGATTTTCTAAGATATTTTTAAATGCAATGTGTTAGAGCTGTCACTGGATTGTACATCATGATTTTTACCTTTTTACAGGGTCAAACCCCCATTGATTTAGCAACCATACATAAACATACAAGTGTTGTGAAAAAGTTACGATTGATGCGTATTGAGCATGGATATGACAACAGACACTGTCTACAGAGGTTCACAAATAACAAGGTATATATGGGTTGTGATTGGTGTTAAGCATGAACAGACAACTTCATTTTGCAGACAGGATTTGTTGTACTCCTGTACCAAGTAATCAATTATGTCATGGTCATTGACATACATATGAACTAATCTGTCACATGTTTCATGATTGATTTTTATCAGAATATTGTGTTTTTGCTTTATAGCATTACATGAATAATTAAGTAGTTGTTAAGATAATACAAAAAAGTATAGATTTATTGATGAATATGGAACATACATGTAAGTGCATATGAGATGACTTGCATCAATATTTAGCATTGTTCACAAAGTTGATTTGTTTGTGCAACTTATTTTTACATGCATTGGTGGTGCACAATTTGTTTTGTACTATATGAATGAAAGAATAAGGGCCCCTAACTGTTATATGTTTCAGAAGTTCTCAAAACATAACTTTCAAAGTGCATACAATGATCAACTCTTTTCAAATCAAATATGCCATCCTAAGTACCTTTTTTATGATAAAGTAAATTATTTTCTTAACTGAATATAATTATTTAAATGTGTATTTTGGTATTTGAGAGCCTTTGTTTGTCTGTTTTTGAATGAAGGACAATCATTAAAGGGATGTTAAACCACAATAAAAACAAAACGAAACAAACTTTTACATATGCTAAAACTTTAATAAAAGCATATATGACAAGGGAGACAAATCTTTTAAAAAAATTAATTCAAAATATTGTATTGTGGATTTGGAAAAAACAAATCGAGTTCTTTATTATTAGTCCCCCACCGGGAACGGGGACTATAGGTTTGCGCCTCATCATTCCGTCCGTCCACTCTCTTGTGCGGGCAATTTCTTCCACACTATTTGACCCAGCGACCTCAAATTTGGCACAAAGGTACAACTTGGGCGGAGTGTCGCGTAAAAAAAATGGGGTTGTGGGGCCAAGGTCAAGTTCACAGGGTCAAGTCTTATGTTTTTGTATGCTTTTGCTTGTCCTGGCCATTTCTTCCACACTATTTCACGCAGCAACCTCAAACTTGGCACAAAGGTACAACTTGGTATGGCGGAGTGTCGCATACAAAAATTGTGGTCGTGGGGCCAAGGTCAAGGACACCCGGTCAAGTCTTCATTTTTGTATGCTTTCACTTGTCCAGGCCATTTCTCCCACACTATTACACGCAGCAACCTCAAACTTGGCACAATGGTACAACTTGGAAAGGCGAAGTGTAGCGTAAAAAATTTGGGTCGTGGGGCCAAGGTCAAGTTCACTGGGTCAAGTCTTAGTTTTAGAATGCTTTCGCTTGTCCGGACCATTTCTTCCACACTATTTCACGCAGCAACTTCAAACTTGGCACAAAGGTACAACTTGAGAAATTTGACATATCTG
>JAUMGZ010013781.1:0-20227 GCA_032359645.1 Pododesmus macrochisma | reverse complement strand
AAAATGCATCAAAATAACATTGAAATTGACCCAAAATCGTTGTTTTTTCGTGATAACATTTCAAACAGTTCCCTTTTATAAAATAATACTTTCTACTTTTATGTGTGTATCTACGGTCTATCCTATGTCTTTAAGTGTAAATAAACAGAAGTTGATCGACTTGGCCGTTATTTAGTGTATCTAGTTAAACACATAATAAGATACTTGTTTTTTTTTTTAAATTGATTCCTTACAGAATGGTGTGTCTGTCGATGGGTTTATATCCCTTTAAATCTAGTGTAGCTTGTACATTGAAAATGCTATAAATGAAGTAAATTGAAATTAATTTTTTTCTGGCCTTTAGAATATTATGAGGCGCAATGTCCAAATATATGAATACAACACATTTCAATAATGGCATATATTACGAACATATGTTACTGTGTCAGTTGGTCCTTATTCATATCATGTGTGTGAATAATTGAAATCGGAATTGCATTATGCTCTATTTGACAAATCACCTCGTCGAAATTATCCTCGCTTGGTTTATATCTACTGAAAGGAATTTCGCCATTGTTAGTTTCCGATTCCGCAACATCAAGTGGTCCAACTTCCGCTTCCGTTTCTACGATATCTATGTCTATTTCGAAATCGTCTGTTGCATTTTCTGCCGGATTAAAGTCTTCTGACACTTGACTTGTGACAGTCTCTTCCTATATCATGAAAAATTGAATTTTGTAAAAGAAAATAGCAAATAATGAATGATACTAATTAATGATAAATTTTCATATAATGGTTATCATCTTGGCATAAGCATATAATTATATGATGTCTCAAATGTGTATTTCATACACAAGAAAAGTTATATGCATGGTTTATAATTTGCATAATTAACTGGATGCATAATTTCGAAATTTGAAAGGAGGAATAAGTATGACACGTATAATTTTATCTGTTAACAAGTAACATACAGAATCGAGACTTATTGATAACTATTCATGATAAATTTGGAGTTTAAATGAAACTATTGAATTTTGAATCTTAAGATTAAAACACACACAACATATACTTGACGAACACAGTGCACAACGTCCACTTAAAAGCATGTTTCATCAAGAAGAACATACAACAATGCTCAAACAATAATTAGAATATTGTGCAAATACGATAAGCTGTCTTACTAGGTGAATTATAATATCATTATTGGGAAAATAACTTATAAAATAAGGAACGATGGTCTGAATGTTATAAAGGTTAAAATATAAAGTTATCATTAAATTGAAAACATATCATTAAAACTTTCAGTTTGGCTGGCGTTATATAATGATTATGGGCGTTCTACAACTTGTTTGTCTTTATATTATAATTTATTTCTTAGTCATATATAAAACAAAATTTGGTTATTTATTCTTTAGTAAGTATAAAATTCAATAAACATTGTTAGAAAATAAGAATTTAATCGTCAAACAAGAAGACATTTAATATTCAAACAGTGCCACATTCTGCCTTGTTGTCATTGCGATCACTCAATGCATTAATGTGTCCAGAGGAATACGTTAAAAGTTTATATTTTGTCTATGCGAACATCTAAAACTTTATTTTGACAACACGTTTTATAGTATTGTTGGGGTGTGGTTTTTGTCCTTCTTTGCCATCGTGATTTTTACCCCGCCACTCTTCTAAATTCTAAATTTCAGTACTCATTTTCTCTAGAGCGTTCTTTAAGGACGGTTGCCTCGGAACTATACTTTGAATTCATGATGAGGGTGTCTCATACAGAGTATAGGCTCTTTCCTCTTAAAATATGGCTTTTTGTGGCAACAGTCTTGTAAACCTTTTTACCTAATTGTCTTATCAACCTTTTATGCATTTACATCATAGAGAGTCGTTTAACATTTCTAGTATTTGTAAATTTTATAGTCCTATTAACTATACTTCAAAGAGTGGACAATACCAAATGAGCAAACCGTTTTCCGTCATAAGTTCGCTTACATAAGCAATTCAAAGGATAATGGTAGACACTTACAAAACTAAAAACAAACAATAATATTTAATTTCAAAGGAAAAGTTATGAATTTCTGCAATTAACTCGAATCGAAAACGGGTATCAAAGAAAACTTAACGTTTCCTGATACAACTTATGTCATCCGCTGGATTTGCTTCGTGTTAATTCGGTATATGACATGTTCACAAAACCATCACGTAGAGACTTTATATGTAAGTATACGTTGAATGTTCCTATTTAACTGCATATATATTTTAATTGTGGACAAGTCAATTCTGTTGTATTGTTGGGGTGAGGTTTTATCATTTACATCATGATCTCCTTCGCTTTCCTCTTTTTGCACCCTAGTCATTATGTGTATAAACATTGTTATTTCTCTATTACTTTCTCTTCAGCGTCCGTTGATGTAGGTTGATTTGTAGCTAGGCCTAGAATCTTGGACGAGTTCCTTTCATACAGAGAAATGTTTGTGTCTCCTATAGATATTATATTTAATGATTTCTGTTTATTACTCGTAGTTTGTATTATAATTTTTTCAGAAATGACTTGTCAAATGTCTTTGTTGAATTATGGTGATGACAATGTTATTTTCCTTAATACAGACGAAACCAAGGAAATGTAAACCCATGCTTTAGAAATTTCAATTACAACATCACCAAGTGTATGTTTTAGGATCTCCATGAATATCTCTTTATTGCAACACGTTTCTTTTGTTCTGTTAATTCTATCATGTTTTTCGTCTTTTGTATTCCTCATTGCATTGATACCTCACCGTGGTAGATATATGACTGTAAACGCTTAAGTTTAGGTACAACCACCAGTTCCATCACATTTGCTATGTGATTTGCAACCCGTTCTCGCGATACATCTTCGAAGGATGATAGCGAAGTGATTTTTTACCCGTTTTATCTACACCTTTGCGGGGAGACAGTGTAGGGATTATAAACTCGCTCACTATTGATATCTTAAAGGTAAAAAAGGGAAGGAATTATGAGCAGATAATCAAGAAAGAAGAAATAGGATCAACAGAAAAAAAGTTATTGACAAACAAACAGTAGCTTTATCAACTATGGTGAAGAGTAAAGTCAATGGAATTACACATTCCTGTATACTTTCACCAATAGCGGTGTTTGTCCATCATTTGAAAACAGTTGTCCAGAGTGATAAGTTTACAGTTCCTGTTTTGACTACGCCTACACCTAAATTGTAGACAAAGTCATGTTTTGTAGTTATGTTGGGTGTGCTTTTTGTCCCTATACGTCAGCATATCCGACTCTCCCCTTGACTCACTGTCCCTCCTTCATTTGCCTTTGAGCGTCCGCTAATGACGGTTGCTTTGTAGTTTGACTCATACCGAGACTAGTGTTCCTCTCTTTTATATACAATATCTATGGTGCTGGCCCGTTTCAGTTTGCAATTTTGTATATTGAGACTGTGTCTACGGAAGTTATCTTTCCTTCTTTATCAAATTTTAGGTATATTTAGTTCCCGCCTCATAGTTTGTTTCTTGTTTTTGGGGTAATTATTTGCCCCCTTTCTAAATGTGTATTTTAACACCCTTATCGTGTGTGGATAAGTGTTAGGTTTACAATACAGTTTGCATTGTATGATTATCTTTGAGCTGCCTCCATATGTGCTTGTATTGTTTAAATAATTTATTAGTGTAACCAGAACAACCTGGTAAATATTTAATTACTTACATGTATATATGTTTGTATATATGTAGTGCCTTTATTAGATAAGTATCCGCGAGTCAATAATATATTGATATCCATGTTGTGTTTCCCAGTAAATTACTTTTTACAATACATTGTGTTGATCCTGAGTTAACATCTACAGTGGTAGTCACTAAACAAATAATCCTAAACTAATCCCAGTTTTGTGTTCCAGACGACACGAGATCAAATTGTAAAAAACAGTATGAGTGGAATCAACAGAACGAGAGACAAAATCAGAATCATTATCAGGAAAAACGTTTTCATTCTGGGAAATTATCATACAATTTATTTATATCTGACGTACGTACTGTATTACATTGAGTGAGTTGCTTTAAAATTCATGGCGAGCTTCTCTTAGTAACAATGTATTTTAAAGCTAATTGATGTATATGTATGTACAACAACTAAAGTGTTAACATAATGTTAACATATACTTGCTTTGTGTGTATTTCTTTATACCTTTATGTAGCTTATTAGAATAAAGAAACCGAAGAACCTGTTGCAGCGGACCGATATTAATCCCAAACCCCTTCCCGTTATACCTTCAGGGAAGTACGTTTATTCCTATGGCTATTGCAGGAGCTTCAATGGAGTACATTCATCCCTTGGCTCCAGCTGTGACTGTTAGGGAGGGGGAGGTGGAGAGGTTCGTTGGTCCTTTGTAACAGAATTTCAATTTAATTAATATTCATATACATTGTAGTCACAATTTAAGTCATTACCAAAATGAACTGTATGCTTTGAAATTTGAAAAGCGCCTCTCTCTGTGTGTGTGTGTGTGTGTGTGTGTGTGTGTGTGTGTGTGCTTTGCTAAACACTGATGTATTGCATTAATATTGATGTATTTAATCGTGTATTTGTATGTTTTGTGTGCAAGATTAATGCATGGTGGTGTGTAGTGTGATATATATAAAATCTTACGGACCATATTGATGAATTGTTTATTATTAGTGTGTATGTATTCTATGTTAAAATAATTAGGAACTACATTTATGAATTAATGTATGTGTAAGTTTGTGTGATATACTAAAATAAATACGAGCCATGACTATGTATTAATCCATCTCTATACTATATAATTATATAAATGTGTATGGTTTATGAGAATAAAGAAATTGAATTGAATTGAATTGTACTATACTTGAAATAAAGATACACACTTGCAAACTGAAATGGGTTACCATTACATATGGTGCCTTCATGAAACAAAACCAAAAACTAATTCTCTTTGTGAGAGGACCTCGTCAAAGATTCCAGGACTAGCTACAAGTCAGCTGTCATAATGGGACGCTCAAGTGAAATAATACTTGCACATAGACAAGAAAGCCCTTAATAAAAGTTGAAGATTCTAGTTTAATTTAAAAAAAAAAAAAAAAAAAAAAAAAAAGAAGAAGAAGAAGAAGTGCAGTACAGAATATATATATATATATTTCAATATCGTGTCTCTCCTGTTAAAATTCTATTTTAAAATACGATTATAGGATTATTATTTCTGTCATTTTTTTTTTTTTTTTTTTTTTTTTCATATCTGAATACATTTTCCAAATTTCACCAAAAGAAGATACCAAAAGAAACACATATATTATGTTTTAAACATATCTAATAATTTCGATACGGGGAAATTATCAACATAACAATATGTCTGCAGATAGTACGTTACTGTTTATGATATACAAAATAAATAACATTCTGACCTTTCTTGCATATGCTCTCAAAATTAAATGAGTTTAGGGAAATACTTTTTTTCCATAGTAAATACACAATGAGATATTTTTAAATGTCGTTAACACAACATTGTATACTACTTGACATGTGTTTCCATTTACCACCATAATAGGTGTTAAGTTTGGAACACTTCAATTGTGATACGGTCAAAAAGGGGAGGGAACAACGTCACAGAGATAAATGTCATGTGCTGTGATTAAAAACCGAAGATAAAGTGCTTTAATAAGCGGGTTAGTGATACAACACATGTAGGTAGATCTATTGATTAGCATCTTGGAGTTGTACAAACAAAAACTGTTAAACTCATTTTTATATATTCCAATAGTATTTATTTGCATGCATGCATTGATAATATTAACATTTTTTGTGAAAGTTATAGTTATGCTAATTTGATTAACATACACGAACTGTGTGACAATCATGACTTCTTGATAAAAACAAATCACCTAATAGTAATTTAGATATGTACATTCAGGAATCTCCAATATGGTAACAAATATGAGAAATTTGGGTTGATGTATAGTCGTCATTACAATGATTAAAAGGAATGAGAAAGCCACACAGAACTACAATAACATACATACTTATCACAACACAAAACATTTAAACACAATTGACTTTTTTTTACTTCAATAGAACAATAATTCATATATTAAATTGTGTTGGTGTTATTAAGAGAAATGAATCAAAGTTGATTTTCTTTGTAAAATTCTAAGAACATGAACACAACAGTTATATCGATGTACTTTCTTTTCGCTCTGACAACAAGGGTTTAGTCACAACTACAATGTCCTTTTGACCTAGTACCTTAACGTGGAACATCCCCTCTCGTTGTTTCGACATTTCTTCTTTGGCTATTTTTGCAACACGACAGCTAAGAATTGTGGAGATTAAGCAGACGACAATTTCACTTCCGGCTGCACCAAGCGCCACGATTATAAGCATATCTTTTTGCTCTTTTGGAAACGTAAGTCCCTCTGTCGTGTGATTGATTGTTCCTAGACGGAGCAATTGAATGCTTACGACAGCCGTTACCATGGACACAACAGAAAAAGCAGTGAAGCACATAATCTGAAAATAAAAAAGATTACTTATCTATAAATGTTGGTGTTGATTCCCACTGTCCAAATTAGTATATATATACTATATAGCTATAGCCTGTTGGTTGATGACGATCGATACATGCTTTTATCGACCGAAATTCAAAGACTATAATTTTTTGTGATTTTTAAAGACAAGACTACGTTCTATTTTAATACGGATCAAGTTATATTGACAAAATTTTAAATCAACTTTCGCCACACGCCAGCGGTTTTATTTTTGTAACATTTACCTTATTACTAATCTTATTTCACAGGGGTATCGATATCATAAACTACGAAAATCATTTGGCAAGTTTTATAGAAGATATCCGGAGATTCTTTTGAAATATGGTCTAATTAGTATTTCCCAGTATGTAACTAGATGTATTTCACAACCCTCATTCTATAGAGATCTCGTTTACAAACTAAAGAGGATTAAAAAACCCTGACATATCTTTTGTTGCTACTAAAATTTTAAGAAAATTTCTTAAACGTAGCTATGAATTTAACTCTCAACAGCTCGAGTCAGACTCGGACATTGACATAAATTTAAGTTACTGATTATGCACATTATCAACATATTTACGAATAAAAAATCACAAGTCTAATTTCATATTTCATATTTACGAATAAAGAATCACAAGTCTAATTTCTTAATTAAACGTAGTTTTACGAAAGCCGATAGCGTTCAGGTAGCATTAAAACATTTATGCTTTAATTCTGCCTGGCCGCTATCGACTGTCGTATTAGACGCACTACATGCCTAGTATTGGGTCCATTTACCGCCTCTTACTGGCAAAGACTTTGTCATTGCATATCTTCTAACAATACTACTACTAAAGAAGGGCTCCAGTTGAAAGCTCCATATATCGAGAAGGCTGGGTCCTGATAACTGTCCTTCTGGTTTAGTAGTTGGACTTCGCGTTGTTCATTATTTCTGAGCTCACACTGCTGTTGTAGCTACAACTTAAGCCAATTAATTTCTTTTCCCCGACACATAACTTTCCTGCGCCCCCACCTCTCCTTTATTTTATTTTATTTTTTTCGGATTTTATACCTGACAGTTTAAGTTGGCTTGGGTGTTGCTGTTGTACTTCTGCGAACACACTGATTTTTCATCAATGTCACTATTCATATACAAACCTGTATGTGGAATCTATTAATCTTCCATTCATTAGTCCCTGTTTTCGGCTTTATGCTACTTGGCTATGTCCAATTTTCGTGTTTCCAATTGCCTTTTGTCAATATGTATATACATTTTACTCATTTAGATTTTTAACGAAAGTTGATGTGGGCAGTTGGTTGTTGAGATGATTTACAGCGCAATGAAGTGTATTTATTAAAAAAAAATTATGTATGTCTTTACTTAAGACTTCTAGTCTCATGCGGATAGTGGGAAGGTTTAGGCCTCATTAACTGGTTAAACCCCATATCCTGGTTTCGTGCTGGGTGACCGTCCTAAGTCGGTCCGCGTGGATGACTAATCTTGAGGATTGTTTTGGTGTCAATTTAATTTCTTACATGGTGCTTAATTGTTTGATGTAGTTATTGTTTGTTTGGTAATGTCTCTCGTTCTGTTGATTCCACTCTTCCTTTTTTAGACGGACCCAGCAAGTATTATTTTCTGCACGTGAGCGGTCGATATCACATCTTACAGGAAATGATTTGATTACTTGTAGACCAATAGAATTTCAAGAAAAATGTCATTTTATAATGAAAAAAAAGAACTCTTACAGGTACACGATTTGTTCTGTATTGTCTATCATATATATTTTGATACAATGCTTTTCCCAATTACAGGGCTATCGTAAAAAAAACATTGGCAAGACAATTAACTATTATACTCATATAACAAAGCAGTCAGAGTTTATATAAATATAGATTTATCAGTCACGATAGGTCCTTTTATCTATAATGAAATAATAAAAGTCACGACAAAGGTACAGAAATATTCTATATGAGAGCGAATCATGCCTGAATCAAATATAGTATTATAACGTCATTAATGTTTTGTCTGAAAGTGTATTGGTTTTCTATCTAATTATATAATGTATAAAACAATATTGATTTTCGTTTATATACGTACCACGTATGAGGATTTTCTTTTAGCGCACAGGACGCCGATAATTCCCGTAATGATGAACTGAAATTTAAAACCAACAGCCAGTTATTTAAAACCGTCAAGTTTTATTTACGTCCTGTAATTACGTTCTTTGACATCCTAGACATGGATCGCTTTTCTATCGAATGCTAACGTCATCAAAACTATCAAAATAAAATCGACACCTTTTTCTGAAAAAAAGAGGCACATCGGAAATCTGAAGACTATATAACATTAGGCAAATGGTGAAAGTAGTAAATATGAAAAACAAAGACGATATTCTAAAGCCGGAAGTAAAAAAAATAATTATAAAATGCAAACATGAAATGGACTTTCAGGTAAAGCTAAAAGTTAAACTAGTTAATGGTTAGTGAAGAAGTGAAGCAGGAAGACTAGAATCAACAGAAAAAAGGTTATGGACATACAAGCAATAGCTTCATCAAAAAGTCACCACCAGAATGAACTAGCAAAGTGATCATGAGACGGACATTTAGAAATGACGTCAAACCAACTAAATGGGTGAGAAGACCTCGCTCTCACCCGAAATCAAGCTCCAAAGCAACAGACTCAAAGGGTAAACTGATTTAGAATAGACAAGACACTGATACATCAAAGCTAGGAAGCCAAGGGGTGGGGGATCCCGTTGTGTGTGTGTGTGTGTGTGTGTGTGTGTGTGTGTGTGTGGTCAAAATATGAACTATTAACGTATTCCTCTGAACACGTGTTCCGGCCAATCCCAGTCCTCATCAGCAAAGACAACGTATTATAGAACGTAATATTATCAAAAGACTGACTGGCTGAAAGACTGACTGACTGACTGAAAACCAGAAACAAAACCAGGTGTACGCGGAAGAGTAAATATTTCCTGCTACACATGTGTGTCATTCATCGTGATGTATCCACCTTGAAGCACAGACCTTTCAACTTGACATTTGGATAAAATTATAACAAAATACAGTAATTTAAAGCATAGTGATATAAATTAATCAAGTGATAATGTACATAAACATATAATAGATCTCCTTAGAATCTAGCAACATTATTTTACAAGAAAGTATGAAATTATATAAGCATGATTCTTTATTTTTATTTTATTTTCCTTCTTTATTTTCTAATAATCAATGTTTAAATCATCAACTATAGCGCTAAACTGTAAACAGGACGACTGTATAGTTAGGTCGAAAAATACGTATGTTTTTGATGTTTATAAATTTCTGAGTAGGGAAGATATACTTTTTTAATTGAAGAATATTAGTAAGATTATATAAGCATAGCTGCAATAATTCAAGATCTATAATGGGTGGCAGAAAACGATATCGATTATCAGCCAGTGAAACATCAATAACATGTCCCTTTTGAAAAAAGTGTGTTTTTATATTTAGATTCAACAACACGATAGCATACAAAAATGTCTGAAGTCCGTAATCGAACAAAACAAGGTTAAAAAGAACCAGTGAACTTAAGGTAAGGGTAAATGTTTAGGTAGGGTTTACCCAAAACATTATATATGCCTTATTGACACAGGGTACTGGATCCCTGTGACAAACGACAGTAAAATCCCTGCGTTCTGTAAAGTGGGAGTTTCCTATAACAAGTTACACCTGTCATGTTTTCGTAGATTCATAAATATTCCATTTTTAGGGATTACATATGGAAACACGCCAGAGAAGACAGAGTTCCAATGGCGTCCACAAGAAGCAGATTTAAGTATTGCCAACCAGTAGTGTTGTTAATGAAGCCTTGTTGTCGATAGTAATCATCTTGCCAAAATGGATAATTACAAAAAAAGGTTAAATGCACAGATCTCAAATAGAGCACTTACAATGCAGATATTTGTATGACAACAAGAGAAAATCTAGATACAGACGGGCATTACGTCTGTTTCTAGAATTATAAGAATATGATTATTAAGTAAAAGACGTTTACTGCTTTTCAAAAGTGCTCGTTTTATCTAAATATGCCATATGTATGTAATTTTCCTTAATTAATAACACTTAATGGTAAAATTGCAAACTGAAATATGCTACCAATGAATACAATATCTTCAATGGGAAAGAACCAATATTCGCTGTGAGAGACCATTACCCCGCATTCCAAGCAGGGCCGTATCCTGCTTTGGGGGATTTCTTCCTAGAACCTTTTAAATTTGTCTTATTTTCTATGACAAAATTCCCGACAAATCGGCAAATATATTATGTGCGGTGGAAAAAAGTATTTTGCCCCAACAGTTGATCCCAGGGTACGACCCTTGACGTTCTAGCTTTGAAGCAACAATGGCAACATTATCCAACTGGTCAAATGGATATATCCATGATCATATACTGTTGGATAACATTAAGATAAATATACAATAGTAAACTAATAAAGGTATGAAATGTCAAAATTAAGTTTTGTTGGAATAAAACATTGGGAAATAAAAGCTTTTTTGAATAATAGCTAGAAATGTTTGAATGTGTTATAATGCATACTTTACTGAAAATACGCATATAGTAGTCGGCACCATATTTAATTATGATTATTTTGATAATTTAATTTCAATAAATTCAATGATATATTACACATTGTAAGGTAGTGAACCCAGAGCCCCAACTCTGGCACTATCCATTTTGTGGAGCTGGGACAATAAGACAAAAAAGAGAGAAGCAACCGTAAACAATGGACGCTCATGGGGAAATGTATTTATGATTTTAGAGTAAACAAGACCTCGATCAACCAATGCTACGAAGCAAAAAAGAGAGTTGAAAAAACCCTTCTGGTAATGAGGAAAAAACAAACCACAACATTACTGTAACAATTGTCTTGCCAAGAGAGGATGCTACACACAGATTAAGATGTAAGATAAATAAATATACACTGAATAGTGTTCACTGTATAGTACAGTATAATTGATTCAACAATTAATATACCCATGGGACATTAATCAGGAATTTAATAAATCTATCTAATTTTTTTTTCAAAAAATATCGACTGGATGCAAGAAGTGTTTTTTTTATTCAAGTTCCGAAACAAGAACTTAGGGCGATCAGTGTTTTTAATTGAAAAGAATAAATCTAATTAATTAATTACACTAATAAGAAATCAAATTCCTTGCCCTCATCTATGATGTTTTGCCTTTATTATTCAGGTCTTGTCCATCTTATATTCATATAATCGATCACAGAAAAGAGAACACATTTGGCTTTGTCAAAATAAGTGAAGAGAACAATTGTCTATGAAAAACTTGTTACAAAGTCAAGAATTACTCTAGGACAATTCAATAAGTGAATTCCATATCTTAATGAAAATATAACCAAGACAAATAGATACCTCAAAAACTTGCTACAAAGTCTAGCCCTTTTATCCAGCATAAATAACATAAGTAACAAATATATACCGAAGAGTCAGCAGCGGGAAACTAGGAAACACCCAATAAAAACAAAATACAGGTCCGTCATTATCATCGTGATTTATGCACCCCGTTTGGCTTCAGAGTTTTGATAGAGTTTTGATTTATTGAGGCATTGTCTGTTTTAAATTCATTGACAATTTCGAATCCATTGATGGCGGTTGATTTGGAACTTGACTTCGGGTCAAGAGCGGGGCCCTCTCCACCATTTAGTTTATGACGTCATTTTTACAATGCCCGTCTCACTTTGCTAGTTCATTCTGGTGGTGACTTTTTGATGAAGCTATTGTTTGTTTGTCAATATCTGTTGTTCTGTTGATCCTTTTTCTTCATTTACTCATATGGATACATACATACATAATCTTATATATAGTAATTACAAATTAGGTGTCACGTTCGATTACAGCTGTTTTATTGATGTTTGTGATTAATACAACAAATCGTTGATCCACTGGATGCAGTCATTGACATCAAATAATAACACGCGAACGTTCTCACATTGGACCTAATCATTGATAATTATAACTGTATGAAGGGAACAGCGTTTAACCTCGATGTACTGACAAGAGTAAACAAGAAGGATTCACAGAACAAAGGTCATTGACAAACCAACAATCGCTTCATCAAGGAGTCACCACAGAATGAACTAGAAAATTGAGACGGTCATTGGATAATGACGTCAAACCAACTGAATGGGTTAGAGAGGACATCGGTCTTGACCCAAATCAAAGCTCCGGATAAAACGTCATCAGCGGACTCGAAGGGGAAATAAAGGAGAAACCTAAGTGCACAACGTTCATAAGTACCCCACGCTTTATGTTGGAAGGTAAGCCTTACCAAACAAAAATAAAAAATACATCAATCATATGGATGTTGGACTGGATGAATCAATTCGTCAATAGTTGTAAATGGAATATCAATATTTTTGAGGAAACTACTGTTGAACGATATGGGAAAAATCATCACATAAAAGTCATGTTTTAATTTTAAAGCTTTTACCAAAATCCTTTGAAGATGCTGCATAGTATTAGCCAATTGGTTTTTGAAATAGGCAAGTTTTCAAACTTGATTTTACAACTTGTAATTGCAGACTACCGCAACATTTCTTGAAATATCAGATAGAAAATGAAGATGTAGCAATTCAACAAGTTTCATTTTTCAAAATCATGGGTTGTTTGAATTACAACACAGTTCGGATTTGGCTGCTTTTCGAATTTTACCTTAGGATTTGGGTTTCCGCCTACCGCAGAAACCTCTAAAAAGTATACAAGAACAAAAGATGCTACTTAGGCGACAAAATCGTTTGACAGACGAATGGACGGGTCAAAAACGCGTAGAAAAATTTGCAGTAAGTGGCGACATATACCCACATGAAGGGAATAGTGAATTATAAAGGTTAGTAAACAGTGCCCTCTTTATCTATCTACAATATCATGATGTCTAATAAACCCGAATAAAGATAAAGGAAATACTGAAAAATAAAGGTTAACTTAACAGGGCCCTCTTTATTTTTTTACAATTTCATGAATAGTTCTTCGAAAACAAATGTGTTGGTAACAGGTACTATTTTGCTGCATGTTTTGTTGAGGACTAGCCTCATGTGCATCCCGCTTTAGTTATAGGGTGGTGAGTAAAATTCATTGCTTTGTGTATCTTCAGTGTACATATGTTGACATAAGATATGCATTTTCTATAACCAGTGATCCAAACCCCACTGGCTAATTATCATTGCTTTACAGTTGTTTAATAAACCGCCAACCCATTCATTTGTTTAAAAAAGCACAACAAATGTTTATATGCGGAAATATTAACAAATGTCTCGAAGTATTATACATAATATAGTATAATGTATGTCTCTTAACTTGGAATCATAAATGTCAGTTTAAAGTAACAACTACTGGCACAATGGTGAAGTATTATATTTTCAAGAAACATTGTAATGGACAATATTTTGATTTATTGTGCTGGTGTAAGAACATTTTCACTTTATATTGAATAAAGTTTCAACTTCTTCTATAATTGCAGATTATGCCTTAAAGAAAATAAATCAGCATTAAGCCTGGGTGAGAAAAACATTTAAAGCAGGAGGAATATACGAGAGGTTAATTCATCTGGTGGAACATTTATTGACATTTAGAACAAGAAATTCTAGATGTTCATGTGGCTTCAGGTGCGTTAGTCCGTTCTTTATGATTAAGCCCTGTGAATATACTACACTCCAAAATGTAAAACAATCAGAGAAAGCAATTACGGACATATTTTAAGAAAAAAACGAACATGGCATAAAAGCGTAAAAGCATAATATACGTAATCTTATCCATTAAAATTTACTTAGTTTGCAAAGTCGATCGATTAATGGTCATATATGTTCTTTCATATTACAATAGCTATACAGAAACAGCAGCTTTCATGTATTCATTATTCTCATCTAGCGATTAAACATATTAGTACTTACAAATCCACCACTCCATATTGGTGAGACGCTATGAGCCAGCCATACTTCAGCCTTTATACTTGATATTACACCAACGCACACGCTTAAAAGTCCCAGAAAAGCGTGAACACCGGAAGTGATATAAACAAATGTCAGAACCAACTGCAGCATGGTGATCCCAATCCCTACCAATGTCCTGGATGGTGTTCGTTTTGTTCTTGTTGGCTTATCCCTTTTTAAACTTTGAGTAAATACTTTTATAAACACTTTACGCCATCTGTAATCATAATAAAAAGCAATAATTACTAAACAAACTACCAATAATCATACGTGTTCTATGGTAACGTCTAAAGAACTTCCCCTTTTACTAATGTATCATTGGTTGTATATGGCATCCTGTTAAGTGCTATTTTTACATATATGCCGTATAATCATTTTAGATTATACAATGTATAATAATAGCAATAATTTCTATAGCTAGTCTCTTCAACTTTATATGAGCAGATAACAATTTCTAGGTCAATATGACGTAACGATTTTCATGCAAACTGAATGCTTTATGATGTTTCATAACAAAAGCAATTTCTTTCCTTTTTACACTCAACCGTACACTCCTTTGTCATTGCTTTTCTTTAAGCAAATATACAAACTTCCAAACTGAAACTAACCACAGAATGGCGCTCAAGAGAAAATGTAATTTGAACAGACAAAATGTGATAAAAATGGTGGTAGCCCGCAAAATTGGTATGAAAGCTAATGGTTTGGATAATTTCACCCACAAACAAACATTGTATAAATTGCCAAGTGATAAAATGAAGTTGTACGCTCGGTCTTAATAGGACTGTCAATCAAATATAAGTGAATGAGATCTTTTCTAATGACACACATCTCGGTAAGTATGCTTACCATGTTGTTTAACTTACTTACTTTTCAATGCAAACTGAAGATTAAATTCTCTGATATACCTAACAATAAGTGAACATACCAGAAAACTAAATATGTGTGTATTGTTGTTTTCACCAATGCACTATAATAACACTTAAAACAAGCAAACATATTGACATGTGCACACAAGAATGTATCAAAATATAAAAACTTCGATCGATGCCCCACAGTCTTTGTGTGTGAGACACAGTGTAAACTAACAGATGAACATACTCCTGAATGTCAAATACACGTATTTACCAATATTACAAACGATGTAGTGCTGCCGTATCGATCTATCTGTACTAAACACGAAGGGACGATCGAAGCTTTAACAAACAACAAAAGCAAGTAATGTTTAGAAGCATATTCAGCAATAAACAACAATTGCAGTCAAAGGATTTGACTTTAGGATAAACAGAACTGACCTTTGGTTATGATTATGCTGCGTTCTCTATTCTGTCTTTCTGGTGTTCTTCGTTTGCTGCCTGCATGTCATATGGTCTGCTTCTCGGCTACACACGACTTTAAGTTCCCGCAGTGACGTATAGTCTCATTAGACAGTGTTATGTCGCGTACACGTAAACAGTTTGCCAATGGGATCGATTCGAGTGTCCAAACACACCGACTCACGAGAAAAACTTTCTGTGTTAAGGCTGTGCTGTGCGTTGTAAAAAACCCACCTACTGATACATCGGTACTCACAGTGCTTTTCTCTACATATACACCGATTGGTGAATTATTTTTCTTGAATACAGTACTTTTAATATATCATGTTAAAGCATAGAAATGTCCTTATCCAAGAGCAACATAGGTTTTTTCAATACAATGAAACGTTCAATTATATATGAGCATCACAGATAGCAATTCTAATGCAGTATGACGTGTACAATGTTCAAAGTAACCCGAAATGATCATTTCCTAAAGTAGTTTCTCCTATATTACTTCTTAACCGTTTCGGGTCAAATGTACACAATTGTTAACTGAAACAAACGGGCCACAGAGTAATACAATCTATAGGAGACCAAAAAACAAACAGTTTGAGAGGATCTCGTCCAATGTTCCTGGCTTAGCTACGACTCAACCGTCAGCAAAGGACACTCAAAAGAAAATGAATTCAGAATAACTGATACCTAGAATAAGATTATGGAGCCAAAAGGGGAGTGCCATCCGTGTGAACAATACCTATTGGAGAGTCAAGAGCTTTTAAAAACGTTTGTATGACCGTTATCATTTATACTCAATATGACATCAAGATATAGCAATTTTAAAAAATAAATTAAATAATGTGACTTAAAGTTAATAAAAATTAACATCTGAATCAGAAGGTACGACCACCAAGGGAAAATGTCAACAAAAATCAAAGTTCCATAATACCAAATAAAATACACCACAAAAATATTCGGGCTCAGCTTACAACATTTCACCTAACAATCGCTTACAATTATTGTGAAATTTACATTGAAAATGTGACCTAATAAATGAAAAGATAATTATTTATCAATAATTTTATTAATTTTATAAATATTTCAAACAAAGCAAGTTTGTCACGTCTACATTGCATGGTCTTCTAACTGTTCTTTCAAATCTCGTTTATCAAAGGACGCTCAATATGTAGATATTCGCTCAAATGTTTAGGAGGTCTAATGTCTGATTCCAAGCGTATTCACGAAATGTAGTGAAAAAGATGCAATAAACCTATAGAGATCCCAGTGGTAATATCAACCTTCAAATTTACAATTTATTCACGTTCTACACTACTGTACCATATTGTAAGTTTAGATCCAGATTCGAAAATATCAAATGTCATGCTTTTATGAGCAAAAATGGTGATCACAGAAATAAAGTAGTAATACGAAAAACCAAGACTATATTCAAAAGCCGTAAGTCCGTGGACATGGGCAAACAAAAGGAAAACATGGGACGCACACAAAAAAAGTAACCAAATATACATTTATTAACTAAAAAAAAGAAAAGATTACGAACTAGAAACGAAACCAGGTGCTCGCGATATTGTAAGCGTTTCCTGATACACATGTGTCATCCACCGCGATGCGTCCGTGTCATTCCGGTGTATGACAACCCTCTCCACTGTTTAAAAAGAAGCATATGTCACAATAACAATATAAATATCTTTTGCAGAAAGGCACGAGCGCATACGCTGTCCACTACGATGTGGTTGAGACCAGTACCACATAACCAGTCGCGAATAAGTTATGAATAGTTGAGGATACCGTTTTATACTTACCTGTATTCTAAATTTGTGTAGCATTTCGGCTCTTTGCTATTGTATTACAACAATTAAATCTGAAACATGCCTCCAATAAATACAGTATTTATAAGAGGAAAGAGAGAATACTTTGTGTGAGACACACACGTCCCGAACTCCAAATCTAGCTTCGAAGCAGCCGTCATTAAAGGACGCTATATTGAGAATGAATTTTGAAAAGACAAGACCTCCGAAAATCAAAGCTGAAAATGTCAAAGAAAGGGGGAGGGGAAAATTCACGATGGTAATGATTAACAAAACTACACCCCAACAGTAATATAAAATTGTCTTGCCAACATTTTGAGTGTACGCGCAGTCAAAATAGGAGACTTTAACATATTCCTCTGGATACGTGTTTCGGACAACCCGGTCCTCGTCAACAAAGGTGACGTTTTAGTTTATATAGAATTAAATATTATTAACAGGCAGACAACAGAGTCAAAAAAATCCATTAACACAACAATTTAGAAAACTCATTTAATCCTCCTGTCTGTCTTTTGATAACATAAAATTCTAAATGAATTATTACACAAGTGTACAGAGAATACGTTTTGACTGCGCGCTCACCTAAATTCTCGGCAGGACCATTTAGATATTATATAATTGTATGGGTGTGGTTTTTGTCCTGTATTAACATCGGGGTCCTCCTTTTGGCTTCCTAGCTTTGCTTTACCTATGTCTCGTGTACTCTAAATTTATTTCTCCCTTCGATTCTTAGCTTGGCTTTATAGACTCATGTTACATGGATATACAAACCTGCAAACTTAAACGGGCTGTCAATGAATAATATATCATTGACCATATGAGATAATATCTATAGGGGACGAACCCCAGTTTTCTGAGTGAGAGAGCCTCGTCCAAGATTACAAACCTAGCTATGAATGAACCGTCATCAACGGACGCTCAGGAGAAAACAAATTGAAATAGACATGACTTAGATCATCAACACGGCTGGAGAGCAAATATGGCAGGGTAGCAGGAGAGTATGATGCAAGTGTAGGGCAAAAAATTGGTTTGTTTATGGTCTTAATACTAGTTGTCGCTATCTTCAAGAATGTGTTTTAAATTATACGTAATATAAAGGGTAATCACTTTTATTCTTGTATTGCCAATATTGAATTTGATCAACTGAGATTATAGGTAAAAACCACATTGAACCTAACTTAAAGCACTTTTGTTCGCATACTGTAGCTGGTAATTGTTTTGAAATATCAACCCCAGTCCAACCCATAACAGATCAAATTAAATCGCTACTGTCTGAGGATATACACTTTATACAGCTGTTGTTCTATACATTTGCCAAGTTTGATAATGTCATGTTGGAAATTGCGTACAGACCCTGGAAAGGCTTCCTATTTTATTATTTAATACAACCTACCGTTAATCTTATCTTTCTTGTTTTACCATCTTACATTTCAAACATAAGTATGTCATCCAATGTATGTTAGTGCGTTATCGTGCAGGAAATCCTCCTTCAACAGCTCCCTCTAGGCGGTCTCACGTTATTTGAATTACGTATTGATTTTCATCCATGTCACGTCAAGTTACTTCTGTTTGAAAAACATCGTGCATCAAATGTACAGCACATCAAGCACAGACCGTTTAATCTTTACTCGATTCTAGAGGTTTGTTGGATAGATTATTCGTTTCACCCGAACTCCGCGTCAATTCTTTCTTCACAAACATCACTTGTTGTCTTAACACCCAATCGCAACATTGTGTCTCATACAGGGTAGACATGGCAGAGCTGGCGAAATTCGTTGTTGAATAAACTAATTTATCTCTAACATCTAACCTCTGTCGAATGATCTGCAGAGTCTTAGAACTACACAAGTTACACAACCATAGTCTGGTTTTTAAATACTCTAAGACTTCAACAAAGGTTTGTAAACTTCCCTATCGTTGTTCAGAGGACAAACATTTTTCCGCGCGTAGTTAATTTGTTTTTAGATTAAACAATTTGTTATTTGGGTATTCGTTTGTTTGGGGTTTTTTTTTTTTTAATTTTTAGAGAATGTTTTTCTTTCTGGGTTTTTTCAACTCAAAACACACAAAAACGCTTATATGTTGTTAGGAGATGACAAAATAAAAGGTAAATATCTTCTACATATACTTAGCAATTCTGTTATGTTTACACATGCAATCCTTGTTCCCCCGAGTGTGGAAAATGGAATAAATTAAATTCGTTTCGCCTTCTCAGAATGTCATTAACATGACATACGTATTTAATGACACTAACGAAGTTTGTAAAAAAGCATTTGGAAACAATTGGTGATCACACAATATTGGTACTCTCTGTATATAAAGGTGACATGTTTACCAGGTTTAACACATGGCAAATCTTCCAAACATGAAATGATCTACTATTAAAAATGCACATCTTTAATATGTTGGAATATCTATGCAAAATTTCAAAGCATTGTTTGTTTGTTAGTTTAATTAGGGCTTAACGTCACTTCCAGAGTATTTCATCGATATCGTGACAAAAGACCAAAGGAGAAAAACTAAAAGATGGGACAGGAAGGACATGCAGATCTTTGTCTGGCCTCTACACTTCAACCTGTCTGACTTGGGTGACCCTACCAGAAACACAAGTTCCCGCCAG
>JAUMGZ010013770.1:0-10107 GCA_032359645.1 Pododesmus macrochisma | reverse complement strand
TGTACATCAAGTTTCGTGAAAATCTGACAAACGGTTCTTGACAAGAAGTTGAAAATGTCTCAGCCAATCAGAAGCCAGGGCAGCCATATTGGATGGAATTCAGAAAAATCGAACACAAATCTGAAAGGGGGCCATACAAGGAACATGTACATCAAGTTTCGTGAAAATCTGACCAATGGTTCTTGACAAGAAGTTGAAAATGTCTCCGCCAATCACAAGCCATGGTGATCATATTGGATAGAATTCGGCAAAATTGATCTGAAAGGGGACTATGCAAGGAACATTCACACCAAGTTTGGTCATAATTGCCTCAGTTAGTTTTTGAGAAGAAGTTTAAAATCTGAAAGTTAACAACGACGACGGACGGATTGGTATGGGAAAAGTCCACTTTGGACTTTTGAAAAAGTCCAGGTGGACTAAAAACAGAAGAAAAACCACAAATACTGGATTACATGCATTAACAGAAATGAAGTGTTTCTGTTTATTCTTCTAGATGTGGATATATTAGCCTGGACTCAGTCTCTATTTCGACATTTGAACCTTTTTGACTTGGGTAACCTTAATAACAACCTCATGGTTCCAGACAATATATATAATGTAGCTTTCTATAGGTCATTAAGCATTTGAACTATATACTATAGAATTTATATATTCATTCAAAATATGAATTTCCCAATATACAGCTGCTCGCAATATAATTCATACGTAAGTAGTACCTACTAAAACCAAGATGCTTACATTCAAAATTAAGCCTTAAGTCAATGGACATTGCAGGCAAACCAAATGAAAACATAGAACACATTTTCCCCCAGTTATAAATATGTAAAAATGTATATATATATATAGAGATAATGACAATACAACTTTGCTTGTATGACAATGTTTGTGTCATTGACCCAGTCCGCTAAATAAATATAACAAATATATCTACAATGTAGACCTAATATAAGTTAAACAAACAGCTGGAACATTTGTAAATATTTGAGAAACAAAGATATAGAGGAACACACATTCCATGATAAATTGATTGATATTGACACTTGAGATTTATTCTTACATATATTTATATACAAATGCTATCATAAATTATCATATTGTCATATATAAACATGTAGTGCTAGATAAATCAATGCTTTAGCCAGGTCAATATTTACAAAATATACTGTGTGCAGTTTTATCCTATGAAATAATTTCTGACTGTTGCTCCAAAGATGTATGATAAGAAGAATTATTTTGATTAGAATATGTTTATGGTTGTCACGCATGCAACTGTAATTAGTCCTTTTTTGTAAGTAAGTTGACTGACCATCGCTACCGAGTTTATGAAATTAAGATCAGAATTGCGTTGATTAGAAATTATTGATGGTCGCTGCATATTTGTGTGGACATGAAATGAGTCTATTTTCATAAGTTATTGATTTCTTGATCATATTACAACAGTATGTCACTGCTAATTTAGATATCATATCAAGTGCTGTTTAAACACTGAGCAATGTCGTGGCTAATTCTATAAGAATACTTATCATGAACAAAAACATGGCCATATGATTGAGGCTTACTTTCAGTGTAAATGAAGAATTTCCAAGGTATCAGTAATAAGATTATTGGGCACATTTGTCTTCATATATGCAGGAGATATATCTGTTTCCAGGTGCGAATAGCCAATTAAGGCTTACTTATACATGTATTAGAAAAAACATTTTTATAGGAGCTGTGGTCTCATACATGTACACTACTGAGCTGAGGTTCCTGCACTGGGAATGGGTATAGATGCAGGTTCAATCTCCATGGATAAGGATATCATAACTTGCTGTTGAAAATTGGTCATCTTATGGCTTCCTTGTAATTAGAATGTATGTCCATTGAGTAGAATATGGTAAATGAACTAGTTATGAAAGCACAGAATTATCAATGCTATGTGTATAAAGGGTCATAAGCAAGAAACATCTCATTATCAATAATTCCTTTTTCTGTCTGTTATATAATATAATGTCAGCCTTTTTTAAGAACTTGCTGCTTAATTAATCACACTGAATAAAAGAGATAAAACTTGAAGAAATGAAACAGTCAGAAATACAAAACATTTTTAGTCTTGTTCAAGTATAGTGCATGTACATACAATTAGTGTTCTCAGGTAAATATACATGAAGTCTGTTTGGAAAATGCATAAAAGATACAACAATTTAACTTTGTAGGTTTTCTTGATGCCTAACATTGCTGCATACACCTTGTGTAGTTTTGTCTTTGGTTTTCTCTCTTTCATGGTAGACAGATAAAAACAGAGTAAATTCAAGCTTCAATCACTGGATGAAGTTGTCAAAATAACTTTTTTGCATTCATATGCTAGAAGGACAACTTACCGGTAACCATCTCAATCCAGTTTAACCAGTTAGACTGATCTATATTTTGTAATCGAGGAAAAGATCTATAATATGATTAGGATAATATATAGATTTTTCTCTAAACTCATCAAAAAAAATTCTGACTTATGTTTACAGTCTTGAAAATGTTGTCCTCCCTCTGCAAAAAATTTCATAAGAGAACATGTATAAATGTTTGTAAAAACAAACACCCAAAAAGGCTGGCCTTAGAATCACCAAAGAAATTTCAGAGACATAAAAACATTTAAAACACTTATCTTCCCTGGCATCAATCCCCACAGGTAAGAAATGAGTACTGGATGTCAAAACAAAAATATTTCTCAGATAGTTCTTAAATGCGTAGAGAGCTTTAATGTGCCAGCTAGCGCCATAGACAGTGAGACCAAATTCTTGAATGCTCCCTCAGGGATACTACATCCAGATTACCCAGACTGATTGCCAGTAACCATGTATACAATATTAGCAAAGTAATTTCCCTTTTGGGGGTTACCAGCTAATAAACATACTCATGGGTCATTCAAATATTTAACTTATTGAGAGTCTATCATGGATCCCATAGTAACGGAAAAGACCATCAGGCGATCAAGCCATAAAACACAATTCTTTTTCTTAATATTGCTTTCGGGGAATGTGAATTAATAAAACCTCTCCTGGGTCAAGAGAGTGTTCTTAACAAAGCTAGCTACAGCCTACAGGTACTAGGTTTTGTCTTTAATATCATAGGTTTCAGCAGACAAGGAAGTGTATGTACCTACACACATCGTTTGTTTGATGATTTTTGTGTCTAGACTACATCATTAATGTCAGACTGATTCCATATTCTAATGTCTGTTTTGTTGCAGGAAATTATATAAAAGACAACAAAACTTGTTGTAATACAGATGTACATAACAACATATCTGTTCATCTACTGCAGACATGAAAGGCATAATATACAAATATATTTCTGTTTGATCTCAACTTAAATTTCAAAGGCTCACACTAGTGACAAAGGTCAAGCAATCAGTGAAAGTTACAAGTGAAGAAAACAAATATTAGGTTTAAATTTAAAGATATATTTATTAGGTATGGCTATAAATGGGAATCTTTTTTTATTTGTATTTATACACACTATTTGCTATTCCATCCAATTTTCAGAATGGGTGCACACATTTGTTTCAGGCTTCAAGTAAAACAAAATCTATAAACCACAATTTTTCACTGAACAATACACTTTAAATGTCACATACTATACCAGTAGATAAATTGTTACATTGTATAGACATATCTTATTAGGTTATCTACAAAAGTAAGTGCTGGTGGGTTATCATCTGTATAGTGTATAAATATATATCAAATATACCATATATTAATATTATAGGTCATCTTAAAAATTTAAGGCCTGCATTTTTCTGCTATTCTAAACACACAAATAAAAAGGTAATGTTAACCTGCCAGGCAGCCTATGTCAAGCTTCAACATATTTGCTTTCAACAATGAATGGAATATAAATCTATTGTTTTTTCTTTCACCATAATACAATGTCAAATAAAATAAATTTTCTTGATACATTGTAGATCAATTTGTTAGAAAAAACGTATTTCAACACATAAAAGAATTGTTTGATGGATTAACACGTCTACTGTAATGAAATTATTTGATAATAATGCTTTAATTTTCTTTCCAATAGTTGGAATATATTTGATTAAGAAATCAGAATGTAAATTCAAAGACTGAATCATTGATTACAGTTTTGCAAAAAACACTGCTTGATATACATGACATGTAACCCCAGATATAATAAAGCAACATCCAAGATACACAATAGGAAACAACTTTAGAAGCACTTGATCTTACACTTGTAGAATAAAAGTTGTACTGTGAATTGAGGCTGTGTCATCTTGATGTCTCTAATTGATCTGACACTACTTATAGCAACAGCCACTTCATCCCACACAAGCTAGAAGTGCAAGTCCCCCAGCCTATAGCAGCCACTGTTTATGGCATAGTCAGTGAATTTACACACAATTAATGGTGGTAACTGTCCGTTGATCATGTCAATTCAACATGAAATGAAACCATTAGACACAGTGATGATGATGTCGAGATGATGGCTTCAGTTCTTTTTTGCATAATTATTATCAACACGTTATTGTTGGATCACAAAACACACCATCAATAAACATGGTATTTTAGTGCAAGCTAGCGTTTATTGCATTTTTGTGTGCTTATGTTTTTTTAGAACCGTTCATTTAAAATTTCAAATGTTAGTCCCTACATAATCACAGCTACTAAAAGTGCTTGGAAGCCAATGTTCATCTCTCTTATTTCATGAACTTTAGCAATCAACTTAATATTGTCTAAGTCTAATTACTGTACATTTTAAAGGGAATGTCTACAATAAATGAGGATATATATTTAAAATTGGTTTTAAATATCCACTTATTACACATACTTATAAAATCAAGCCGATACAAAACTACATATTGGACCTTTAAATTAGCAGGATTTGTATATTAGACAATACTCCCAATAAATAGTGAGAGTCCTCATTTTTAGACTTGAAACTTCTGATTTGGTGGGTTTTTTTAATTACTGAAACATTAAAATATTTAGTACTGAAATATTCAGCAAAGTTTACTTGTCAAATTAGGCCAATGATCAACTTTTTGGTTAATATTCCTGCGACAAAAAAGAAATAAAGCTAATATTTTCCAACATAAAAGATAAATTTATTGTTTCAATGCCTATCATAAGAACAATACATAACTCATATCATTATCTCCATTAAATGTATGTGCCTCTCCTGATTCCCTTGTAGGCTTTGCAGGTCTTCAGTAAGGCGAGAAATATGAAACTTGATATCAAATTTTACAATACAATTTCGTCTGTCTTCAATTTTGCCCTTGACTCAGTGACAAAATAGGTGAAAATATAACCAGGGCAAACTTTTAATGGATTTCAGTAGTAAAAAACCAGTTAAGTATAAAGTTACTTTAAAAAGAAAGTAAACTTTAAGTTATTGTAGTGTTGTGATATTTACCTTTTTCTAAATATTGTTCTAGTCCTCTTCGTCTGGAATCTAACTGTTGTTCTGATAATGTGAATAATTTTTTTCCAGGCATTTTTGGAAAATTAAAGTCTGAGAATTCTCGTTTTAACCGCGAATGTAATGCATCAAATTCTCTATATCTTCTGGAACACAAGTGCCTCCCTGCCATGTATATATTGAACACCTGTAGGGAACAAACAAGGAAGACAAGGATTTAATTTACAATCATTTAAAGCACCATCATTTTCAACAATACACAAAAATAATCTCAGTGGAGATAAATAGATACAAGCAATTTTAGTCTAAGGGTTAACAAAGTCCCGAGTTATATGAAAAGTTCAAGTTGAATAAGGTTTGCATAATATGTGGTATGTATGTACATGTATGTTACAGTGATAATTAGGAAAAATTAATTAATAATGTGGATATGCATAAAAATCGTTGACACAGAATTCTTAAAATGAACCAATGCCTGTTCTTGGATAAACTTGATGATACAAAAAAACAACATGTAATGCGATTTGAGAAGTAAAAAGAAACAGATTTGCTTCATATACTGTGACATTAATTAAGTAGGATTAGGTTCCTTATATAAGCCACAAACATTGGCCAAACATTTTTTAAAATACTTAAGAAGGACCAGAGTCTAGCTCAGCCAAAGTTCCTACACAGTTAAAACTTTGCATGCTGTAAAGACTTATGTATAGCAATATAGCAATATATAATGATTGTCAAGGCCCACATTTTTTATTATTCCATTGGGCAAAAAGATAAGTTCTTGAGATAATAGTGCCTCATTTAATACAAATTGCTGACTATTTCATCTCAAACTTATTTATACAAGTTTATATTTAGTCTTCTTCAACATGAATACTACAGTTCCTAGATACAAAATCTAACTTTTTCTTACATATTTTTCTAGTAAGGTTGTGACCTTTGAATCAAACATTCAGGAAGTCAGCACTGATGTCTTCTGGGTATAAACAGCAAGTAACAGTTATAATGTACTTGTCTGACAGCTGGCTTACTTAATTCCCTTGTAGAGCAGTAGCCAGACAAAGTATCTATACAAGAACTACAGAACAAGCCTTCTCATTCTCAATGTCATACTATATCAGACTGCATGGATAACAGATCATACACTTTTATACTGATAAAACAAATAGGTTTTTAACCAAACCTAAGAGACATCTCATCTTCAATACATTGACACATATCTAATTTAATACATAAGCTTAATTAAAGCATGTTATCAAACGATACAACATTTCATCGATTATGCCTTCTAACAAGTACACACAAATAATTAAGGGGCCCATTGGGTATTAAAATTCACCTACATGTATATGCAATAACAATTAAAAAATTTCTTGCAATTTGATTTGGTAAAGATTATTTACACAAATTTCCTTTCTGAGTCATTACACCAATTTTGTAGGCTGTTTCAAACAGTGTGCATGCGCAGTGTTAATATTCTAGTTCTGTTAAATGTTTTCATCTTGCAAATTTTTTTTCCAACACCAGAAGGCTCAGTTTGTAACATTTAGTGTGGAAACCTAATTATAAATCTGCCTATAATCGGCATGATTATTGTAGCCCACCAGCCAAATTTGCAGACAATAATTTATCTCACAAGATTTGGCCAAGAGGATTAGATTGTGACATTAATGCAATATCAAGGCGCTATGTTACGTATCTTCTTGTATGCCTGCTCTTGTATGCCAGCCTACATGGTCTTGTGATTCTGTGCCCAATAACACAGCTTCCAGTAGCCGATAATGACCAAAAGACATTTATCTACATGATGTTCTTAATTAGGAAAAAATCTATAACACCATTTAATCTCACATAATTCTGTCTTATCAGCCAGTTTAGTGATTGATACACACTGTACATGTAGCTTAAAGTGCTGTACACAAAATAAACAAGACAAATCCTTGATGCTCACCTTTAAATGACTTTAAAAGATTCAGTTTCTTTGTTTCATTGGGTTTAACTTCCATTTAACTCATGCTTAGGTCATATCGAGACAGTGTCTGCTTGTGACAGTACGCACTGATGGCTACTTTATAGTGCTGTCTCACTGAAATATCACGCCACACGTTGAAATGATACTTCACTCGGTCACAGTAAACTGACACTGAGCAAATCAGTCCTACTCCTACCCAGTAATGCTGAGCACTTAGCAGGGAGCGAAAAGATTACCTAATTTTAATGTCTTAGGTTTGATGCAGCCTGGCCCAAAATCGAACCAGTGCCTACTGGATCACGAGGTGAATGCTCTACCCCTGAGCCTCCACGCCAGTTTTAAAAGATTCAGAATTTTGATATCCTACTGCAATAAACGATGACATTTTTAACACTTCATGTAAACAATATAAATGTAACGTTATTCATCTTTATCCAATAGATTTATTTGGATTATGATAATGAATCACATTTTAATATTAAGCATTTACCTGGATACTTATGACACAACTTTTTCGAACAACAGAAATTATAACACATTTCTTACTTTATATTTAATCAAATACTCATATTAAAATATAAACAAAATATTCAACTCATTCTAATTTTAAACCAGATGATCATGAAACTGTCTACATATAGTTTGAATTGCATTATATGTGTGCCTGTTTGATTTGTTTCTGGTACAAAGTATTGCCAATACAACTCAGACAATTTCATTGTCATAGTTAAAATCAATTTGTCAAAAAGAATTTTTTAATGGTATTTCCCTCTTCTTTATAATGATTTTATTCAAATTGCTTTGGATGCTATTGTTTATCTATATCTTGGTCCAGGTCAAGCACATGTTTTATATACCGGTAGTTTTGATCGACAACAATTATGCTTTCAAAATGGCTTCTATGGCAGCGAACTTGCAAAACTGACAGTGCCCAATATATTTCCCAGATACATAGGGATGAAGAATCAGTCTAAGAATAACATGGACAGTAATTAGAGCTATAATTATCCACACCAACAAATTCATGTATTCTGAGTTACAACAACAGCCTGACCTCGAACAATATAACCGAGATGCAACCATGAACATTTATTTGTAATTCAAAAATTGCACTCACAAAAATATAAATAAGTTACATATTAAGGAACCAAACAAATAATGTATATATATATATATGTATATATTTACAGGTAAACATGAATGACATCGTAGGAAGAATATAGATTTGTTAATGGGTTCCTTCAAATCTTCTTATACCTGATTGCATTGCCTGTGCAAGATTCAAGCAGAAAATTCAATATCAGAACTTAATGTGTCACGCAAAATCTGATAATTCTAATGCCTTACAAGATTTAATTATCGTAACACTGTTCGTCACATGACTGAAACTGCCATGACAATGTTGATGTTTTTTGTGATCCATGTCTTCTCACTCCTATCACTATCATCATCAACATCTCAATCTGACAGTATCATCAACATCTGTATGTGCCTGTCATCTACGCCATCATGTTGCAGTCTGCAGCACATTACTGCCCCCAAACTTAAGCTCTAAAGCTTTATTGATTCGCCCAGAGAAAATTTGTTACAGAACAAATAGTTGAGTGGTATCCTTTTCCTGCAGTAAATGGCAGAACAAGCTTTCATCTTAACATCAACGAGCCAGCAAATTACTAGCTTTACATGACCCTTCTCACATTTAGAACTATAATTATACCCATAGATACAATATGTAACATAAGTCATTATTGCAAGGTGGGATTTTAGAGCACTCCTGATGGATTCATAAGCAAGCTTATATGGTTTTCCTGAATAAAATATAACTCCTAGAGTTTCATTTCACATATTCTATAGATACATTTATGAAGTATTCCTAGATGCACTTCTTACATATTGGTTTTTCTGAATTATACATAGATATATTAAGTTAGTTTATTCTTAGATTCAGTCATTTACAAGAATTTTACTCAATTACAAATGCATTACCAGGTACTGTAGTTCAATATTTAATCCTTCATAGTATATCTAAATCTCTGGATATATCCTGGAAAAGACGTTTACTTTGAATGTTACATTTTTCATTTTAATTTTATTTAAGATAGAGTTTTTCATCAGAGAACATTAATAAAGTGCTGTACAAATGTTTGTTGTCTCCACTCGTCACCTACAACTGACACATCAAAAGGAAGACAGAATCACTCTCTTGATTTTTGAATCTATATAATATACACGTATAACTCTGACGAAAGAATAAATGCACCTCATATGTTGTTTACCTTTTTAAGATAAATTAAAAATACCTATACTTAACATCATTAAGATTACTCACTTCAACAAGAGGCCCATTGGGCCTTAACGTCCATCTGGTTGAAATAGGCCTATTAAAGTATATAACAAACTTATTTCTCCAAGCTCTAAAAGTAAATATATACCAAACCATTAAGCACTAGGCTGTCCAGTTAATTAAAGAGAATTTTGGAATTTTTGTCAAATTTTCCCCTTTTCAGCCCCCAAAGTGGCGCCCCCTTGGGCCCGAGCTCCTTCAGTTGAACAAATCTGAATTCCCTTCCCTCAGGGATGATTTCTAACAAGTTTGGATGAAATTGGTCCAATAGTTTTGGACAAGAAGTCAAAAATGTGATTAGTTAACTATTTGCTATAGTGTTGAACTTTGACCCCAAAACGTGTAACCTATTTTTGACCCCAGGGTCACGCCTTGAACAAAC
>JAUMGZ010013759.1:0-10107 GCA_032359645.1 Pododesmus macrochisma | reverse complement strand
GAACAACAGAACAAAAGATACATGTATTGACAAACAATTGTCTAATCGAATCATCACCAATAAGATCAACAGAACAAAAGATACATGTATTAACAAACAATTGCCCAATCGAATCATCACCAATAAGATCAACAGAACAACAGAACAAAAGATACATGTATTGACAAACAATTGTCTAATCGAATCATCACCAATAAGATCAACAGAACAAAAGATACATGTATTAACAAACAATTGCCCAATCGAATCATCACCAATAAGATCAACAGAACAACAGAACAAAAGATACATGTATTGACAAACAATTGTCTAATCGAATCATCACCAATAAGATCAACAGAACAACAGATACATATATTAACAAACAATTGTCTAATCGAATCATCACCAATAAGATCAACAGAACAACAGATACATGTATTAACAAACAATTGTCTAATCGAATCATCACCAATAAGATCAACTAACAAACTGAAACGGGCATTCAAAAATGACAGGTAGCCATATTCGTAGCTTATTTGTCTCAGGTTAAATAATAAATAATAATAGTATGTCAATGACAATCTTAAGAAGTCTGACATCAAAATTTTAATTCAAACTCATTTTAAACATTGCATTTGCACAAGCGAAAGTGGAAACTTAAACTGAACATAACAGTTACAAATTTCGTTAAAGTAACCATTGTTTGAAATTTTTAGACAAAAAAAAATTAAATGCGAGATTCTGGCATGTCCAAAGAAAGGTACATAGAATCAAACAGCATCATGTTCTAGAACTAACCGATTCGATGGAGAGACATTATTTTTAAAGATGCTACATTTTTATGCTACAAATTAAAAATTTCGCAGTCGAAGTCATTCGCCTCTGAAAATGTTGACCATATCCCTTGTCACTTCTGTAGAAATTTATTGAAATGAAATTCATTGTTTGACCACGGACGTAGCATGATCAGAACCGCTCAAGGTTAAGCTAACAAATAGAAAAAACAAGAAAATCTTTTGAATATCATAAACTCTTTTTAAAAACAATATTGATTTTTAGAGTTAAAGAAATTGGCGAACCCAAGAAAATAAAAAGGGTGGTTATCGCAACAGCCTCCGTAAAGAAGTTTCAAGAAGCTGTTCTATCGGCTGGGCTTACTCCTGCTAGTTACGATGATGTCAAGAAACTGTTTTCGATGAAGACGAAATACGATGAAATGAACAAAGGTGAAAATTGGGAGAAAAAGTTACGTGAAAAAATAGAGACAATTTCAAAGAATTATGTTAATTAACCTATCCCTAAAGAGCGATAAAAGCGTATTGTGTCATATGGATAAGATGGTCAGTCAGGGATGGTGTATCTCAGAATTATAACTTTATGTTCTTAAAAACGTCACTTATGCTACTATTGCCCTTGTCGTCAATACATATGACAACAGTCTTATAAACATTCACCTATAAATAAGTTTGATAATGGTTAAACTGTTTTTCATATTTGATTATTTTGATAGTAATTGTTATTTTTAATTTTGTAAATGAATAGGGTTATACTTAATTGTTATTGATTGTATGCTATTTCCTATACATAGTATATTTAATTGTTATTGCCATAATTTTGTTAATTCTGTCATTTGAACATGTACTTAATATAGACGATTAAAACATAAATAAGACTTTAAGAAATTGTTCTCAATTCATTTATTTGGTTAGTCGATCTTTAAATTATATGGAATTTAATGTTATTACGTCATCTCTGCGGTGATGTCAGTAAAACGTGTCCAGTGGAACACCTTGAAGTATTCCTATTTTGCTAAGCATACACCACAATTATAGATTTGACTTTTTCATAGGACTCTCACTCCCTCTTTTTTGAGGTACTAGGTTTTTTCAACACTAGGTTTATTCTGCCCTTACACTTTTCCCCCTTGAGTTACTTTTATTGGTTTTCGTTGGTGAACAAGTCTGGTAGTGACTTACCTCTCAGTATTACGGACTAAAAGAATCTTTCATATACATTATTGGTGTAACTCCCGAGGCTTGCCGAGGGTTTTACTCCAATTTGTAACCCCCGAGGGTGGAAAATATCCCTATCTTCCACAAACGTGTATGGAAGATTATTTTTCTCCCATATTATCTGTGTTTTGCATTGTTTTAAATAAGTAAGAAAATGGCGGCGAAATATTACACCTCAGACGGTTCACGCTACGAAAAATCTGAGGACGGCGATGGAAAGATCAGAATTAACTTTGTTTATACTTTTAGTAAACTATACAATGAAAGGGGTTTTCGATTGTTTGATTACTTTTCATGTATGAAGCAATTGAAGTTTGAGGAATTCAGCAAGAAATGTACATTCACGCCATATTTCACAACGTTGCAATTAAGAAGTGACGTCATTTGATTGTCTATTTCATCACGTGATGTAAGACAGCAAAACCACGTGATGCAAGACAGAGATATCCTTCATGGGAGTTCTGCATGGATATCTCAATCTTACATATAGAGACATGGGAAAAATGAGATATCTTGTATATATAAGATATCTTATTTAGATATATAAGATATCTTATATAATATATAAGATATCTCATATATTTTATGAGATATCTTGTATGGTATATAAGATATCTCATATATTAAAAAAGATATCTTATATAATTTGGTGAAACACGGGATCGATATTCCACTTGGAATAAATGTTAAGTTGGCTTGCCATATGTAATACATGTATATGGTATCGGTTAATTTCATTAATACCTTTATTGCTGAAGGTTTACTTTATTGACTGACCACAAACCGCTTACACTGATTTTGGACCCAAGGGAGGGTATTCCTGTGTTAGCAACTTCTCTATTACAACGCTGAGCTATACAATTGTCGTCGTACCAGCTTGATATCAAATATCGGTCGACTACTCAAAACGGGAACGATGACACGTTATCGCGTTTTCCGGTTGATTGCAATGATCATACCGATATGGATCAGCAAGCCACAAAGGTGAACAAATTGCCCATAACAACTCAGAATGCTAATGCAACGAAAAATGATGTCGTGTTGTCAAGAGTATTGATGCATTGTGTTACAAATGGGTGGCCAAGCGAAAAACTTGAAAACGAACTACTTCCGTTTAAACGTGTTCAGGATGAGTTAATGGTAGAGGAAGGATGTCTTCTGGGAGAAATTAGAGTAATTATTCCTGATAAACACTGTGATGAGATATTAAATGAGTTACATGGAAACCATCCCGGGATGGTGAGGATGAAGGTATTGACCAGATAGTTTATGTGGTGGCCAAATTTGGATATGGATATATAAAATTACTAAGGTGACAAAGTGTGAAAGTTGTAGAAAACAATTACATAACATGCCACAATTGCGTTCCAATCCATGGTTACGGCCAAATTAGCCATGGGGACGTGTACATATTAACTATGCAGGACCGTTCCTAAACCAAATGTTCTTAGTTGTTGTGGACGCGCATTCTAATCGGTTGGATGTGGTGAAAATAGCGACAAGTGCAGAAAGTACAATCAATGCACTTCGATACACGTTTTCCTCTTATGAACTACCAGGTGGTATCAGACAATTGACCTCAGTTTTTCGCGACCGAGTTCGAATCGTTTCTCACGAATAATGGTATTCGAAATATTAAATCCGCGCCATATCATCCAAGTTATAATGGCGAAGCTGAACGCGCAGTTCGAACATTTAAGACTTGTATGAAAAACTTGGAAAATGAGGACGGTACGTTAAATCAAAAGTTGGCATTATTCCAATTATCATACAGGACAACTCCTCATACAGTGACCAATGTTACACCATCTGAGTTAATCATGGGCCGGAAGCTCAGTACGCGTTTGGATATAATTAGATCAAATTTGGAACAGTCCATTCAGTTACGCACTTAACTACGCGAAACGAAATGTCGCGAAATGAAAGTTGGAGATTTGGTGATGGAACGCTATTATCGTGTTAGGAATCGAAAACTATCGTGGACCCGAGGACTTATTCTGCGGAAACGTGGACCACTCACATATACAGAACAAGTTGGAGATCTACAACGGAAAAGACATATTGAACAGATTCGCCCATGTGACGCAGGTTATAAATCCGAAGAACTAAATGAGTCCCATGTTGACGTTGACGTTTTGCCTCAGTTTGTTTCTGGCGAATCAATAGCGCCTTCCGTTCTACCCAGTGGTACTTTATCGAGTACTCCAACAAGGTCTCCTCCTAGATGCTCTTTTACGAATGCGACTCGCGACAGGACACCAGAGACGTTTGCAGATCCATCGCATGATGCACCCATGGTATCAGAATCGCGATATCCGCGTTGTGAGCACTTCAAACCTAACAGACTAATTGAAACTAAGAACATACTTTTTCAGACTAAATAGACAGGCATTTAAGATATATTGGTTACAGACATATTTTCTCGGCCGGACTCTTAATGATGAACTTGTTTTAAACTTATAAACTTATACATTTTGTAAATCATAACAAAGTATGTTGTGACTTAGATAAATAAACAGTAACAATTAAAAAAAAAAAAAAGACTGATTGCAACTCTGTGAACGTTGAACTGAAACTAAAATGTGTTAAATATAACAAGTTTTGAGTTTGCTGACAGTTAAAGTTTAAACTGGACATTCACATATGTAAAGTAGTAAATCGAAAAACAAAGACGAGCTTCTAAAGCCGTATGTCCATTGACATGGGCAAACAAAAGGAAAATTTGAACGCACACAGAAAAAATTAACCAAATAAACATATATTAACTGTAAACTCATGCCATTTTATTGCGGTTGAACTACGAGATTTATATATTTTTAACGTTGATTAATATTTCCCACGAGTTAATATTTATCATGACTACATTGCTTTTAAATACGACTGTCCGTATATTGTGCACATGACGTCTGACTACATTGCTTTTAAAGACGACTGTCCGTATACGGTGCACATGACGTCTGACTACATTGCTTTTAAATACGACTGTCCGTATACGGTGCACATGACGTCTGACTACACTACTTTTAAATACGACTGTCCGTATACGGTGCACATGGCGTCTATGATGTAGACTTAATCCGAATATTATGGCGTTGATTCATCATGGACCTAAGCATTACGCTTCATCTGTGCACAGTTTCATATATTGAATAAACAGAACATTAAAACTTCCTTTTTAATTCTTTAAACAACATATTTCTTACATAACTTAAAATACGAACCAATAAAACGCTATTAAAACCTAAGTCTGTACACTAGACAAACCAAAGGAAAGCGGGGACACGTACTAAAAAAGCAAATACATTTTTTATTTAAAAGGAAACATGTCGAACTTCCATTTATAGCTACATATATGTATGTAGAAGCGAAACCGGGTATGGACGATGGTGTGAGTATTCCTGGTTCACGTGACTGTTTAATCCGCTTTAAAGGAGCCGTGTCAGTTGGTTACGTCATGGTAAGTTCAGCCCCATTTTTATATAATCGTTTACAGATCGAACCCAGAGCGATTCCTTATATTAGTTTGGCAAGTGTTGTCAAGACCGATAACTCGTATTAGAAACAGCGTAAACAATGCCGCCTGAAATTAGCTTGGAAGATTTACTTTCCTGAATAATGAAGTAACAAGTTTGGACGCAAAATATTTCTGAAATCCTCAATCTTACATGTCCCTCTATATATGTCCTTCTTTTGTACATATCATTCTGTTATTCATTATGTATTTGCTTTCGTTTGAAGTTCTTATTTCAACTTAATTTTCTGTCCTTTATTTTTATGAAGGTTAAAGGTGCAAGAAAAGAAACACGAGCAAATCCGGATTGTTCACGTTAAAGTATACCATCCCTTCGGTTTTTAATCTTGTTTGTCCGTAACGAAACTTGTTTTTGTGTATCAGTCATTTACAAATCAGTCATTTGGTTTCGCTTCTAGTTTTTTAATAGAAGTTCGTGATGTTTCCATTTTTAGTAAGTAAATGTATATTTGGTTCATTTTTCTGTGTGCGTCCAAAGTTTTCTTATTGCTTGCCAATGTCCATGGACTTACGGCCTAGAATATCGTCTCGGTTTTTCGATTTTCTTACTTACCATACACAAATTCATATCCCTGATATTAGATTTATTTGAGAAATGAAGATGTTTTTCTTTTAACATTTACCAACATTTAAGAATTTAGTGTGTTTACTCATCTGCAGGACACTATTTACAGAGGTATTTTGCCATGATTTTCAAATTGACCTTTTAAATTGACATCGGTCCATTATAAATTGGAATTCAAATGCAATATTTTAATGCCGATGGTTTTTCGATTTAATTATTATCAAGATTGTAATTTTTCTTTTAGCCGAAAAATAGATCTATAAGATTTTCAATTTTCAGAAACCCGCATACGTGGATAGTGAAGTTATTCAAGTTTTTAATAAGACATCTAAATTAGTCTCATGAATTGTGGTCTGGGGCCATCAGCCCTGGCTCATTATCTATCAGTCAATAAAACACTACAAGCATTTGAGATTACTTTCGAGCCGTACTAACGATATACAAGAACACATTCATGAATTTTTTTGTTTTACAATGTTTCACTTTCTATATCAAAACTAATCATTATTCAATGCATAAGACCATTGTTGCAACTCCCTTTTATAAGCTTTTTGTAAACCGCGGAATGTTGTTGATTTCAATGAACAAAATGCTATCTGTGTGATAATAACCAAAGGGTGGCGCTTACACAAAATAAGTTTAGACAAATCATTCGAAAAGAATCATAATCGTCTTATGGGCTTAGGTCAAGACTGCATTTTCAAACAATTGTTGTTCAGATGTGATCCAAACTGCCTGGTACTCTATTGATGCAGGGGTATGCAAGCGCCTCGATAACGTGGAACGCTATGCTATTGGTACTCTATTGATGTAGGGGTGTACGAGCGCCCCTCGATGACGTGGAACGCTATGCTCGTGGTACTCTATTGATGTAGGGGTATGCAAGCGCCTCGATAACGTAGAACGCTATGCTATTGGTACTCTGTTGATGTAGGTGTACGAGCGCCTCGATGACGTGAATCGGTATACCCTTGGTACTCTATTGATGTGGGGGTGTACGAGCGCCTCTCGATGACGTAGAAGGTTATGCTCGTGGTACTCTATTGATGTAGGGGTGTACGAGCGCCCCTCGATGACGTGGAAGGTAATGATCTTGATACTCTATTGATGTAGGGGTGTTCGAGCGACTCGTTGAAGCGGAACGTTATGCTGGTCAAAACCTATCTTTTTGAACTAAGTCAGAAATATTGAAAGGGATAGACCAGATAAAGTTCAGTACGTCGTTCGAACGGACTATATTTAGGAGTTAAAACGATTCCCATGTTAACGCCTTGATCCTATCAAATGTTTTTCTCCTTTTGGTCTATATCGCGATATCAGTAAAATAGTTTGGTAGTACCGTTAAACCATAATTAAACAAATAATCGACATTTACCTTCTTTAAACAAACAACTAAATTGTGCATACACTATTTCATTATGTATGTTTGTATTTTCTATTCAAAAAATGTATCTCTATTTTCGTAACAGTCTTTGTGCTTACTTCTTGGTTCTGTGTATGATGTAATCCTAGATATTTACATATTGTTATTTAGATATGCAGTTATTTATAATATTTATAACATTCAGCCACCAACGTCTACCATCGCTTGACGTGTATCCGGATCTAGAAATCGACGCTCCTCGCTTCTATTGCCGTTTGGACTATTTGAATCGACGCAGCATTCGTTAGTATTACAGTCAGACTTGGTCATGCATGCCTTCGTTACATGGACAGTAAAACAAGTCTTAAAATGAAGTAAAGTATGTTAATAATTTACACACATTTTTATAGAGTTATCTAAAATATTGAAATATGTGTACAAGCAAGATCTGTTAGTACATGTATGCGTTACAAGTGTTCTATAGAGTAAATGATTTATGATTATAATCTTAATGATTAATGATTAAAATCTAATTATTCAACTCATCCTGTTTTCATTACTAGTACATGTATAATAATAAAATAGGAAGACATTGGCTGAAGAAAAGAAGGGGAATATTCGTGAAGACATAGCAGTAGTATTAAATAAACAAAACCACTTTTGAAAAAAAAAGTTTAACATAAAAGTTGCGTTATTGGTGTTTCCTTTTGTTTTATGTGCTATATATTTTCGGTAAGGGAGGGAAGTTTTGGTTTATATTTCCTGCCTGCGTCCCTGTGTATTTCTTTGGTTGCCTTTTCTTATGGATATATTATCTTTTGATCAGTACGCCAGTACAATTTTACTTCTATGATAAAAGTCACCAAGTCGGACAGGTTGAAGGGTGTTGGCCAGACAAAGATCAGAACGTCCTTCGGACTAGACGCTAAACGTCCTTCTTTCTAGCCTATCTCTATTGCTTTGATTTACCGTTCAAGTCGCCGCTTCTCTTCCAGTCCTTTTTTCTCCTTTGGTCTTTTGTCGTTTTATCGGAGATATTCTCTGGAACGGACACTAAGCCTTATTTAAACAAACTTTAATGTTGTCAAATGCCTTATTTTTTATTATTTAGATATTTTTCTAACCAGAAACGTCTTCATTATTATAGTATTATTCTTAAGGCCACTTCACCCTGATGCTACACTATCATTCAATGAAAAAACCTATCCAATTATTTCGCCGCTTCTCTTCCTGTCCTATTATTTGTTTTTCTCTTTTGATCTTTTGTTACGATATCGGTAAAGTACACTGGAAGTAACCCAAGCCCCACTACACCAAACAAACCTATTAACTTGCTATAATACATAAACGTTAGTGACCATATCTTATTTGTCGGAGGCATGTTTCAGATTGCATTTTTGTATTTGTATCACTTGGGTGGTTGCTTCTGCACGTGGGTTTGCCCCGAGGGTAACCGTAGCCAATTAGCATTTATTTCCGAACACGGGTTATACTGAACCTTTTCCGAGAAGTCATTGGTGTGTGTGAGGTACGCCGTCATCTATTCCCGCTTCATAACGTTCTGCCAGTTACTTTTTGAGCATACTTACCTGTATTCTAAATTGTTGTGTTTGGTGCATATTTTGGCTCATTCTTTATTGTAAGTCAGTCAGGTCAGTCAGTCAGTCAGTCAGTCAGTCAGTCAGTCAGTCAGTCCGTCAGTCCGTCTGTTTGCTTGTTTGTTTGACTTTTGATAATATTTAAGATAGCTACGAAGCCAATACGATGAGGGAGGGGTATTAGGATGTTAACGAAGAACAAACACAACTCCAACAATACTATAAAAATGATCTTCCTCACAGAACAAGTACATATCAATCACCGTTACATCCAACTTAATGAATGCATTAGTGTTGGAGCTGAGTGGCTGAATTATCAAATTACTGTAAGAACCTAATACCCATGCTGAACTCTTAGTAGCAATATGTGTACATGGCATCACCAAAATTTGCTTTGAGGGGACAGAGCAGCAGAACCAGATTTCCTCTTTAGATAATTAGGCAGGGCCCGTTATCGAGTCCCCTAAGCCTTGCACGTTAGGATGCAGTTAAGATTAATATGTAGATCAGGGCCCGTTATCAAGTCTCCTAAGCCTTCACGTCAGGATTCAGTTTAGATTAATATGTAGATCAGGGCCCGTTATCAAGTCTTCAAGCCTTCACGTCAGGATTCAGTTTATATTAATATGTAGATCGGAGATTGTTAGCGACCAAATACCATGCACAATGTTCGACTCACTATAGGTGGATCATATGTGCGGAACATTCTTCTGCAAGAAGAAGAAACAGTGTTTGAAGATTTGATACTTTCCAAAATGTTTACACATAGTCCTCATACAGTGTTAAAGAAATATGTCCATATCTCAAAAGGAGCTCCGTACAATTTTGAAAATATTTCCAAATGTTTACGAAGTTTGTGATACTGTAACGATACCCTGTTTCAATAGTTCACTATTATTTTGTAAGCATAAGAATGATGTTCAAAAATATCAAAACGTACTTAAGCATAACCAACTAATTCAATCTCCAAACAGAGGCTCCCTTCCGGTTGGTCGGATATCACCTCTGCCACACGTCAGCCATGTTTGGTGAGGCAACCAGCAACATTTTATTTT
>JAUMGZ010013737.1:0-10108 GCA_032359645.1 Pododesmus macrochisma | reverse complement strand
ACGGACGACGACGGACGACGGACGGGATTAGTATGGGAAAAGTCCACCTTGGACCTTCGGTCCAGATGGACTAAAAATAAACAGTGATGTATATGTTTGTTCATGCTCCATAGTATTCCAACTATGAGACATACCATGCTATCTATAGAGATTTGGTAGTAATATTACCTGACAGTGTGTAGATTTGTATATCTATGTAATTTTATGTATAAATTATAAATTACAACACACAACATGTTTTTAGTACTCTAAATGATGCGTTAAACTAAAGACCTTGATGCATGTTATTAAGTTTTTTGGATTGTTAAGCTCTATATAAAGTAAGAAAATCTTTCCCTTATAACCTATGTTAAAATGTTAGTAAAATTTATATACATTCCATGTATCAAATATCATCCCCTGTAAATGTTATGTTCACAAGCAACGTTCCCCCACTGTACAAGTCACACAAAAGAGTACAATACATGTATATCTATGTTTACAACAAAACTGCATACAAAAATAAGCAGGGGTATCACTCCTAAATACACCAATACAACATTGATTACATAAGTTTTATATGCAAGAGCTCAACTTTCTATGTGAGAACTTACGCTGGTATCGGTGGTACGTTTACACTCGAAGCGAAGTTTATTGCATGTCCGGCTGCTGCTTGGGGCCCGCCCATAGCATTGACCGCCTGACTTCCCAACGCCATTCCAAAATTGACAGATCCTGGAGGCAGGGTTGGGGCAGGTCTGTTGGGAATGCCTGGAGCAGGTCGGTTAGGTAGTGATGGCTGTAGGGGCTGCGGCATCATTATAGACTGGCTGCCTCCCCCAGGTCTGTTAGGGAGGGGCGGTGGTGGAGCTCGACTTGGCTTGGGTGAAGATGGTCTTGAACTTGATCGACTATCAAAAGGAATATCCATATGTCACAATTATTAATTGAATTTGCAAATTATTATATATGAAAGGATATATAACTGAAGTGTTATTTATAGAAACTTCCAAAAGAATTGTTCAAAATTTAATGTTCCTTTAAAAAAAATATAAGATAAAGGAGATAATTTGAGATATCTCATACCCAAGAGAATAAAGTTATCTCCACTTGGCTACTTCAGGTACAGCCAAATTATCTCCCTTGATTAATACCATAAAGCTGAGTTATATCCTTTGATGAATCCACTGTAAAGCTGAGTTACAAATTATACCCTGATTCACCTGCTGTATAGATGAGTAATCTCCCCTGAGTAACATCATGCATAACTGATTTATCTCCCCTCGATTCTGTCTGTTTTACCAATTACTGCAGCTTTGTTTAAACTTCAACTAACCATAGTATGACTTGTGATTACAAAAATCTTGGAATGCTGATAGAAGACGTAATACAAACCCTCCATTTTGTGTCCCAGACACCTCCAGCCAATCATTGTCTACAGGAGGGGGGACTGGAGTTGTTACGGTGGATGTAGAAATGTCAGCTACTGTGTTGAGAGCTTCTTTTGTTGCATGGTAAAGACGTAACATTTCCTCACGTCTTTGAGCCTCCTCTGCAGACTCCTCCATCATAGAGTTCTACAAAGGGAGGTAAAATAAATAAATCCAGGCTAAGTTTTTAAGAAATTTCATTTCAAAAGTGTCATTGATATCAAAGTGTGAAAGATATCATATACAATACATTGCATGTGATTAAAAACATTGCCTATTTACTTTTACTAAATAGAAACTAATTGTTAATCTTATGTACGGAGAATACTGCAAACAAAGGGTCATTGGGTCTTAATGTCCAACGAGTTAGAAAAACACTGAATTTGCATTTAGTGGGTTAATAGCTAATCCAAGAATTAAACATAATTTTACCTGATCGCCTGATGAATATAGATTGGCCAGTAAATCAGCTTTCAAAAATTCTTTAACCTGAAAATATAAATTAAACATACTACAAAATTTAAACCAGAAATGACTTCACCTTAATGTGTTATTTCTCCTGAGAACATTTTTATTCAGGTCCTTTCAATCTAAGCTTATTGATATATATAAGACAGAAATTGGTTGGTGAACTTATTTCAGGTTATACCAAGACTGTGTAAGTGAAATTAAGGACAATTTTTATAGTGCTGTCTCACTGGAATATCATGTTATAAATATAATCTCATGACACTTCCCTCAGTCACCTTATTTGATTGTTTGTAATAAACACCTACTCCTCTAGTTGTTTTTATTGATTTTGTTTAAACAAGAAAGCCAGAAAATAATTATTTTTAGAACAGTAAGGTTTCTCCCACTGGTAGAGCCCAAACCTGGTCTACTATTGCTTGGCAACCAATCACAAACTAGACTAAAGTACAAGTCTCTAATAGTTATCATAACTTACATTGTTTAGTATAATAAACATTATAGTTTTGGGGACTAAATCTCGTTGTGTTTTGTTGATAATTTTCATGTAAGAGTCCACCAGATTACGTATTGTCTCCACTTGTCTCTCCAACATCGGGTCCATTGAACCAACATCTTCTTTTGACTTAAAACAAAAATCAATGGTTCATTATTTAGTAACAAGGAAGATAAAAAGATGCTCAAAAATTAATAAAAAGAAACTGGCTGTGCCAAAATAAATGATGATATAATTCAAATAATGTATTCTTCAAATTTAAAATGATAAAACACAAAATTTAATTTGAAATCTACTTATCGTTAGTAAAGGGGGATAGTTCAAGGGAGATAATCATTTTGTCAAGGGGAATAACTATTATGTCAAGGGAGATAAACACTACCTTTCCTCCCCCTTCTTCCTGGGTTTTTTCTGGATACACTCCAGCCCTGAGAAATGATGCTTTCCAACTGTCGACATCGTCCTGACTTTCAGCTGACAACTCTAGTTGTTTGTAATCTTTGTACACATTTCTTAAATAAATAAATGTTTTCACCTGATAAATCATTTCCTTTTTAAAAACTCTTAATATAGTTGCAAAATCACAAACGAAAACTATTTATTTATCTCATAAACAAATTCAATAAATAAAAAAAAACTTTAAGATATTTTCTCAACATTTTCATACTAAATTTAAACTTTTAGTTTCTTCAATTCATCATATAATGTGAAACTCTGGCTATTACAGCATGCAGTATGATATTAGATAGCATATATACAAAATAATTTTGAACTTGAATTCCAAGTTAAACATTGGCTCTTATAATCATAACATTTTTATGAAAAAATATTCACAACAATTCTATATGACACTTAATTTATCATAAATAATAAGACACCATTTCTACTATGACACCCACTATATATAGTGTGTGTTATCCTTGATAATTTTTTTAACTTTAATTGGCTAAGTATAATTCATAATACACCCTTGTTTGTAAAATAAACTCTACATACACATGTGTTATACGTAGAAATTAACTAAATACTCAAATATATATTACACTATTACATGTTGTTAAAATTTCTCAGTATATAAGAACAAATTAATTTTTTTCTTTCTAATTCATGTGCTTTACTGATATTTAAGATAACAAGACATCCAAATTTAGCAATACAAATTGCTATAGAACTCATTCCGAAGCATGTGTACAATAAGATGAAACTGACAGAGAAGTGAGCTAGATACCAGCTGAATACATTCTTTCTTATACAATTTGTATGACTGTATAGTTGATGCACATATAGGAATAAATGATATAGAATACTATCAACAACATTATTACTACTTTAATGTTAAAAGTATAAAATGTATTAGTTATCTTTGGGTGATGAATTAAATTATGAATATCTTTAATATCAACTAAATACAACAATACTAAAGTTTGCTACAATCTGTGACAGTGGTCACTTTTGAACAAACTTTTAATTTTTTTTTTTATTTTATTAGTACCTTCAAGTTGATAATGTTAATTATTTCTATGAATTTTCTAACACAAGCTCCTATAGTCAGAATGATAGCACAAAGAAATGACTAATGTAACTAAAAGTTAAAAAGTTAAACATTTTTTAGAAGTAACAACAGTTCAACAAGATTTCAGAGTCCTTTACATCCCTGGCAATATTTTTCACAAAACAAGGTATGTACTTGGAGTTATCTCCCTTACAACCTAAAGTTCTCTCCCTTTTCCCCAATATTTATTAACCTGCTTATAATCTTGTTGAATAAGCAGTCATTTTAAAAAGTTATCTATGTTATCATTGATAACACTAACATTAAAGATTATTTGAGATTTCAGATTCTGGAATAACCTTGTTGATTTTAACAGAAGACAAATTCAACGTAATGATATTAAACATTTTAACATTTTTTAATTTCTTAAAAATGAACATACTGTCTTTATAATACAGATATTTAAGCACATAGAAAATATAGATCAGATATAACACACAAGACTTAATAGAAGAGAGAAACAATCAAAGATTAATTGTTTTTGATTTGAAGCTGAGATGTGAATACAGTTCAACAAGATTTCTATACAGCTTAACCTCTATACAGTTTATCATCTATACAGTTCAACAAGACATGTTAATAATCACATGCTAAATTATACTTTCTCACTGTTAATGTTAACTTACGTTCTGAAATAAAAACAGAAAAATTTATGAAAAGAATTTGCATGATACCAGCAGGTTTGATTATTAAAGTCATATACATCCTTATCTAACATTTAGAAACAGAAATTCATTTCTATCAACAATTTATGCATTTATATTGCAGTTTATAATAAAAATCATTCTTAGAACTTTGAATTCTTGAATTTTGGAGATAAGTTTTATAGGTATATTTTACTTTAGATACATTTTATATATTGTAACTCTTTTATTTTGGAGATAAATGTCATAAAGTGGAACTCTTCTGGCAAATCATCACCATAAGTGTTTCACTCACTTTCACTTCAATATTAGAAACTCATCACAAGTTTAGGAAAGCTGTAAATAAGCTAGATATTTCTGTAAATAAGCTAGACATTTCCCTTCTGAATCTGTGTATTCACACCAAGCTAAGGCAAGCACATACAGTCAAGTGTACTGTGTATTGTCCACTGAGGCTAATTTGAACAGGTTAATGTGAATAGTGGGGTCAACCAATGTGGTGTGTATTCACCATTCAATGGGTCAAAGGTTAAGTTTTGATTGTACACACCAAACAAGGGTCACAGGTTAAAGTACTTTTCACAAAGGATACAATATCACTGGTAAAATTGCAATTGGCAATGTGAATTGAAGGGTTAATTTTCCTATAAGGATATAATGCATTACAATCTGACTAGCGGTGTAACAAGGTGATCTTGTTCAGTGAAGGGGGAAAAATGTGTTATAAATACAGTGTTTGAAGCTCACTGAACTTTAATCCATAAACAAAGTTCTTACATTCTGGAAAGAGAGCAAAAATAAATGAGAGAAACTTAGCAACAATAAAAAGGTGTAAATTGACACAAAATCACCAATGAAGCCATAAGAACTGTATCCCATGTTAACAATGCCACATGACTTGCAATCATAATAAATCAATGTCTGTAGTTCGACTAAGTGAACTGATCAATTTATTTAATATTCAGCATCATATCACCTAAACATGAGTTGGACAATAATAATAGTTAATGACATATTATCTCATTTATCTGATAATCACTGAGTCGGAATATCTCAAGACACAAAATACAACATATCAAAATGTTTCTTTTACTAATACAAATAAACCTTGGTGGACAATACTACTGTACACTTAACAAGTATTCTTCTCAGCTGTCATAAAAATGTTAAGTTGGTTATCTTTAGGAAGAAACATTATGTGTATCTTTCACCAGTGAAACATGCTAGGCCATTTTAATTAGCAGAGGGAGGCTGCTCTTAAAAAGTTTAACTCCACAGCTGTATGTGCCATAGTTTTTGTGCATTTCAGATTTTCCTATTTTGTTTGTGATAAGACAAGATTTGCTTCTTTTTCATATTTCATTATTATTTATTGTTATTAATTTGTGTATTAAAGTTTACTAATGGCACCTAAAACTTATATTTTGAAGCTCTCTAGTCCCTTGGACTAATATTGACTTTCAGCCCTGAAATTTAAATATTTGCAGTTCATGACATTAAAATTGTATAGCTAAAAATATACACACATATATATTACACAATATAAACTCTACCCTACAGGCATAATGGTAGAATCCATTCTGGTGAGCTGTACAACACTACATATACAATGTGGACTATACCATGTAAGTTTGAAGGGGTGAATTATGAAGAAACACTAAATATTTACATATACAAACAGTTAACACAATAGTCTATAGGTGTAAAATATTAGATAGAAAGCAACAAATTTCAAACAACATGTACTTGTATGTTTACAGGTAGATATAAAGTTTACATAATCAACATAAAAGTTTATATGCATGAATTGTTAAATAAGAGACGCTTATATTATATACTATAACTATATTATGTATTGTATTAAATAAATCATATATAAGCATAATTATCACAGTAGTCTTTAGGATTGAATAGCTAAATAAGAAAACTAACTTATACTATGAACAGACACAAATACAATATTATAAGTCAGAAAAGTTCCACCTATCAGCAGCGTCAAGTAGAAATGTACCACTGATGTTTCATTGTTCATACTTACTTACTCAAATGTGAATTCCTTTTTGACATGTCTTTGCAAAAGAAACATGTTTAAGGCCTTTGACAAGTCTCTTTTATTTATCACAATGTGTTTCTCTCCAAATCCAAAGTTTAAAGACTGTTTTCCCAAACATGACTTGTCCGAAAAAATTTGTGTGACTGCTTATTTCTTTGCTAACTATATACTATAAGCTATTTAAAACTTTCTTATTGTTCCCACGCTTCCGAAAAAAGCAGGAATATTTTTGAATTTCTGTGTCACCAGTCTGTCTTAACTGTTAATCCTTCTACACCGTTTGAGACAGGAATTTGAAACTTTGGACATAGTAGATATATGTATGTGTAAAGTGTGCAACACTTTCATATTTTTAATAAGACCCCCAGGGGCAAGGCCAGAGGGGTTAGGGTCAAGGGGTCAATTATTTTTAAAATAGTTTTTATAGCATGTCAAATCAAACATTATTATGAGTTCTATACTTTACAAAAAAATATTTTAGCATATGATGATCAGGGTGTGTGTTAGGGGAGATAAGTGGTCAATCCATTCGTGCGAGAATATGCGATGGTGTGTCATCGACAACGTAGTTCTATAGTGTTATTGTTGTGTTTGTTTAATAGATCTTTCAATTTATCCATTTCTTATCCTCATGTTTCTGATTGTGTAGTGATTGTTATTAATCTCACTATCTATTCAACTTCTGATTGTGTAGTGATTGTTATTAATCTCACTATCTATTCCACTTCTGATTGTGTAGTGATTGTTATTAATCTCACTATCTATTCCACTTAGGTTTATTGATATTTTATCTTTTTGAAAAAAGATCCCTACCTACATAGGCAAAGTTTTGAGCACGAGTCAAGTCTGGAAAAACAGAATCTTGTAGGCATGGTCGAATAAAATTAATGGAACTGGGCTCAAAGTACATTTCTGATTGACAGCACTCGTGAAATTAACACACACTTGAAATCAACACACACATGAAATCAACACACATAGCAAACATTAAAATACATATTGTACGATCACATAGTATCATAAACTAAGAAAGTCCAAATCAAATGAAAGATTAATGAGAACTAACAAAACACAGCAAAACTAAACTGATTCGCAAATATTTCAACAGAATTTAAACATTTAAGATTTAAGTTTGTTCAATTTTTTTACTTATAAATAGTGTTTACAAACACCAGAATTCTGATGATCTAATTAAATCATTTTTTAATTTTGGTAAATAACTTCTTGCCAATGTTTATCCCTTTTATTCTTCTCTGCTCAGAGTTATATTAAATAAATAACATTGGACCACACAATGTTACTTCTTTCAAGATATTTTCTAGGGTAATGAAAATTGAACTTGCATTTTGGAGCAAACTTTTTTTCCAGAAACACAGACAAAAATTAATTTGTTATTGTTACAACTGACATACATGAAAAATAACTATTGAAAACATTATGAATCAGTTTATATTATCTACTTCAAATGCAAGACTGAATACACACTGATTAATTGTGTGGATTATAGCCTTGTAGTGTACAATCACTTACCATGGAGAAATCTCAACTCATTGTCAAAACTTTCAACTTTACTGTTAATTTCCATTTTGTAATAGAAAATTTCAACAACATTTTCAGAATTCCAGTCAACGTTTCTTACATAAACAGCTATTCTAATTTATACTTAAAACATTGATATTTTAAAAGCATTTTTTGCATATATAATTCTTTGGAGTGATTCATTTATTTTAGTCAATGTCAACTTTGAAAAATTAAACGGAGATTCCAAAGACAATGCAATTTAGTGAAATAGTAGTCATGATGATCTTTCAACCCTGATAAATGTTGTACACACAAGATTGCTGACAATAAAAAAGATGGAAAGTAGTGACTATGTAGTTGCTATGGTAACAGACACTACATGATGACCTACCTGGAGTCCATGTTAAACAAAGCAAACATGTGTTTATGTGAAAAGATACCGCCTTCCAAGTCGCGGATCTTTAGCAATTCAAGAGGTAACATGAATCTCTTTTCCCGTTCCTAAAATAATTCAACAAATCAAATCCCATCATGCCTGAATATTGTCATGGTTACATGTTTGTTTGGATGTGTTGCTATGGTGACACTACAACTAAAGCATGAATATTAAGAAGCTCTATGCCATACATGAAACAATGATTAATGTTACACGTGTACAGCATCAATGCTTGACTGGCAGCCATCTTGTTGTGATGTCATCAACATCAAGCGAGAACACTATCAAATCAACAGAATATCAACTCTGACCTTTAAAGTTAAATAAGTGTCTAAATAATTTTTTGAATTATTCATTAATTCTTTCCAAAAGAAAAAATTTATTATTTACAATTCCAAATTTTTGAAATTAACAACAAAGCCACAACTTTACATTTTGTATGTAAGTTTTGGTCAGAGATTAAAATCCTTTAAAACTTAATCTTGAACCAAAGTGATTGTTATAACTAGACATCACTTAAATGTTTGTCAGTCACACATTAACACTGATACATCAAGTAGGTTAAGGCAAACCTTGAGTCACTATTGAAGATTTCAAATTTTTTCCGCTTGCTCATGAAGCCGGATTCCGCTATGTCTCGAACTTTCAAATTGTCCACCGGTAACATAAACTTCTTGTCTTTTTCCTACAAGATTGTAACCAGTGACCTATAACTAATGCTACCTGATTATGTTACTACATAGTGCACATCAGGAGAGAGGTTGGTTGTTGAGAAGGGATTTGGGCATGGGTAAAACTAGAGTACTCTAGAGTTGATCTTTTACTCTGAAGGTTGGGAAGAAAGCAGAGAAATTTTACTTCATACACAAACTTCTTGAGAAACAACAAGAGTAGGAGAAAACTAAGCAAAATGCAAAAAATTGCAGCAAACTGTTGGAAGAAACAAATGCAAAATCATCCTAATTCAAATGACTGCAGCAAACTGCCAAGAGGAAATTTTTTTAAATTATCAGAAATCCTTTTGTTTTCATAAGACAACCCTGTCAATGACACCATAGGATTTAAGTTATCATGAAAACACAGGATTCATGGGTTTGATCCTTCTCAGTTCTATGAGTTCTGACTTTCTTAAGTCAATAGATAAACATAAGAAAAGCATGCCCCCTTAGTGAGTGACACATCACCTAATGTAAACCAAATAGAACAATTAAAGACAAGACTGAACAGATTGCTTCAAGGGGATCATCAAACTCAAATATCCTCACATCAATACTAACATCCTCAAAATAAGACATATCTTAAAACAATACAGATTAAAATGTTTCATATACCTGCAGTAGAATGGGTCTTAAAATCAACTTACAAACAAAACAGATTGTGTTACCAAAATTAGGTAGTATTCTCAAGATCAAGATACACATATTAATTGGGATTTATTTACCTCCTTGCAAAGGTTTGTCTTTAAAGCTGATAAAATATTGTCAGAGCAGCTCATTTTCAGCAACACTCTAAAAGATATTTTGATTTCT
>JAUMGZ010013726.1:0-10108 GCA_032359645.1 Pododesmus macrochisma | reverse complement strand
GATTGTACAAATGAAGTATCTGACCCCAAGGGGACAGGTGGGCGGGGCCAAAAGGGGTAAATTTGACAGTATGTCTTGAAATGACTTCTCCTCTGAAAGTACTGGGTAAATTTCAACCAGATGGATGTTAAGGCCCCATAGGCCTCTTTTTTTTGTGTTCTGATGTGTAAATAAGAATATAACTGAGTCAAGTAATCGGGAATTTTCTTTACAAAATTTGTCTTGAATTTACCAACAGAAAATCAGTTCAGAAACAAGCTGAAGAACATCATTCAAATTTTAGAAACAATAATAACCAAGGCCTTCACAGTTTGCAAATAGAATTCAATATGAAACCAAAGCATCAAGTTTGGCTTGAATCACAGCAATGGTACTTAAAATGTGTTTGGGGAAACTAACATAAGTACATATTTCTAATTTTATTAATAGTGATATTGAACACAGCCCAAAATCATTAAGATTCTTCCCTTCCTAGAAGGAACCAGCTTACCAAGTTTCCAGATAATATTACCTCTTCACTTCAAATTGAAATCACTGTTTTAAGGAAATTGTTTATTCTGTAACTTTGACCTTTGATCCTGTGACTGCAAAAGAACTCCAAATTCAAACAACAAGCGACCAGTATATATATATGAGCCTCAACCTCCAACTTGAACTTGTTCTCTCAATAACTTAAATATTTACAACCTGAATTTGACCCAACTTGCTATGATGCATAATATCTCTGAGAACTTGAATTTGATTGACAATGAGCTTGTCTGCTCAAATGTTTTGATTTTATCCAAATTAGCTGTGAGGCTATTCATGAGACTTGCCACTTGGACTGGTTTAAAGATCTGAGTATTATGCAAATATGTTATTGGACTTAGAACTTCTACAAGTTGTAGTTTTTGGCTTGTCTGTTCATTAACTTGAGCATTTATGAAAAGATTTTGAACATATTTGCTATACTATGTCGCTTTATATTCTTTGACTTACACGGGATTTACATGTACAATAAACTTAATCCATCAAAATTTGTGTTAACTGTTACAAAAAATAACAAGAGGCCCATTGGGCCTTAATATCCATCTGGAAATAGATATCTAATAGACCAGGGGTACTTCCTACAAAGATTGGATGAAATAGGTCCAGTGGTTTTGAAGAAGAAGCTGAAAAATTTGGAAAATTTACAATGGATGGACAGCGGACAAGGATTTGTATGAGAAAAACCCACCTTTGAGCTTTTGTCCAGATGGACTAAAAAATCTTCCATCAAAAGACAACTTTTGCTTTAAAGGTATCACTGTTTATCAACTTGGTAGCTTAGAATACTATCAATAACTTGAATACAATTTGGCCTCCTTAGTTCAGGGCGGATAAACTACGTCACTGGAAGTATGTTGTGTTGAAAAATCATCTCTGCCTCAAGGCAGATTTATAGGTTGTTCTCTATATCTGAATAATTAATGAAGTTTTTCTCATAGCTTATTGGAATAATAGAGTCATTACAATACTATGCACATACAGTCAGTTAATAACAAAATGTGTTAGTTTTTGAAATCATTTCAATGTTATGTTTTGCAAAGCACAAGGTTGTCATGTACACGCATAACTGTTCTCCAAATGGTTGTCATGTACATAATATGTTAACTTCATTTTCATTATCATAAACATTGACTTTCTGTATCGATAACTTTTGCCACACTATGCCGCTGCGCCTCCCTGGCGCAACTGATAAGATGCCAGACTCTTAATTGTAAGATTCCAGGGTTCTTGGTTCGAGGCTAGACAAGAGCAACAGCTCATTGCAATTTTCAATCTCATTGCAATTTTCATTATATCTGTTAACAAGTTTTACAATCACTTTTTTTTTTTAGAAAAGTACATAGTCACAAAAGAGTAATACAGAAGCGGCCCGCATAAGCTTGCTTTATTGAAGAGACATGGTGTTGGGACAAAGGATTGATCAGATTTTAATCTATAGTCCCGAAGTTGACCTTTAACCTTTAAAGATAGGAATCCGAAAGACATTTGCTGTCAAGTGAACTGCAATAAGTGTTGACCTAAAACCCACCTCTAGCATCAATATGATATGATATGTCCTTAATACAGTTCTTCAATTTAAAGAATTAACAAATTTAACTCGGCGACAGTTGTTTCTCTTTTCCCGTAAATAAGACGAGGTTAATTGCACAATGCTGATATTCAGTCTATTTGCAAATGGCTACTTAATTACCTATAATTCGCTTCACAATATTCTCCCAAGTGCAACAGGAATTAATAACATTCCTTTCCAATGAAGACGGTATTTGCCTCTTATGCTATATACTTATGAAAATAGCACTTCGCATTCACAGTGCTCTAAATCGCCATTAAAAGACACATGAAAAAACAAAGAGAATTATTTTATTTTCTGTGATATATGTTCAAAATCTTTTGTACAAAGTATGTATCCCTAAAATAACTTGAAACTACACCAAAAAAGAAAAACGATAGTATTTTCATGTTACTACATACAACTCTTCACTCCACAATTTTGTGATTAACTTTACAATTGTTAACTGTTGTTTTTATAGATTTTACTTGTTACATTATTGATGAATGACTCGGCAATGAAATTTTTGTATTACACATCTTTATTTTGGGTAAACTATACATTTGTTAATAAATTGTTTTGATGCAAACATTCTCGCTTGTATATTCTAAACAAAACTCATTGCGTATTTGTCAATACAACCGTTTCCTGCACGATGCCTATACCTTTGAGTTTCTTCCCTCTAGATATGCTCTGGAAACCAATATTTTATTTGATGCAAGTCAAAGATCAAGGTAGAGGTCAATATAATCTTCATCCTTTTGGATGATTATACTATAGAATACTTTTTTCTCATTCTTGATTATTCTGCAAAGAATAAAATGATAAAAGAGAGTACACAGCAACCTTGTCATTTGGTGCCCATTTAATTGGTTTCATATATTTTCGGTCTTATTGGCATATTATTGTATTTTTTAAGATAGTAAATGACATAATGTTTCAATTTTGAGGCAATTTAAAAATCCATTTCGCAGGTGAACATAAAATAGTTCTTTAAATCAGTATTTTCAGGCAAGTTTTTGAAAAGTGTACACTATAAACTTTTACAAGAAAAAAAATTCTCTTGAATGTTTAAAAAATAAAAAGAACACATTTATGAGGGAAACAAACAGCCTACGTATACGGATGATAAAACATTATTCTTTCTTTCATAGGCTATAGGTTAATCTGTTACTCTAACGGGAATGTGGTAAACATTCAATGTAAGTAACCTGAAGCAAGCAGTTTTTACATTTCGCCTTGACAAATGTTGACTTCCGGTGATGTAGTTTTGACAGCTCTTGTTGAAGATGGATTAATACCCTCCACATCTTACTACATACACTCGTGTACTAGTCTACAATACACTTATTATCTGAACCAAGACTGATTGAATCTTGTGTTGAATCTTGTGGCTTGTAAAGTATCAGCATCAATAGCTGAGAGTTTTTGTAAGAATGCATTCATCTTATGCGTTTTTGTCATAAAATCTACCTTCTTTAGCGTTGTTAGCACATGTAATCAATGACAACATCTTTACAATCATACATACATTTTCAGACAACAGGGGGCATACACATTCTTCAGAGGGCATGTTTACTCTTCTATAAGGCCACATAGCACATCTTTTGAGTTTTATTGTATATTAATACTGTTATCACACTGGATTGTAAAACAAACGCACACACCAAACATACATGTAGCATATAACCTTTTTTTATTTTCTATCACCAACACCAAGATTTCCGGTATACCAAGATTTATACATCTTTCCCTGTAATCTGTGAAATCCTAGCTCTAGTATCACATTTCAAAGCACAGAAAATCACTGTGCTGTCATGTAATTTAGATTCATATATCAATTAGAAAGATATCATAAAACAAGAAGAAATAGGATCAATAGAACAAAAGTTATTGACAAACAAATAATAGCTTCATCAAAAAGTCACCACAAAACTTGATCTTTCTGGCATATAAACAGCATCACATTTCTTACTAATACCTGTAAATAGCTATATATTGATAATTCAAAATAAAAGAATGCTCTATTACTTTGCATCGTTATAATGTCTAATATTTTTATGATTTGACAAAATCAGGAATGAAACAAGGAACAAACAATATATAATTACTACTCAACTATTAAATAACAGATAACCAGTCTAATACATCCTTAACACTGAACTATACAATAACAGATAACCAGTCTAATATATCATTACTACTCATTTATTGAATAACAGATAACCAGTCTGTCAACACACATAGTTCCCACTTTGTTTTTGTTTTGTCGCTTAATATTTTCCGTTTAATCATTACATGCTTACCGGTACATCTAAATTAAGCACTTTTTAGAACAATAATTACATGATTTCTGACAGTATTATAATGTCAACAGCAGAAAATCTGTCTTGAACACATACTATAAAGGTAAAGTCTAATATATAATCATTTCAATCAATTTTGGACTTTCTATGTGCTTGCACAGTCTTAAAGAAGGGTAATGCTTTCATCTAACAACTTTATGATGTTCTGTTAAAAAAAGAGACTTTATCCAGTTCTTTATTTGCTCTTGTTCACATAGCTGAAGAATTATCTGAAACAGAACAATGGATTTTATAGTTGTAAAACAGTGAACAATACATATTATGAAAGTACCGGTATTTCACTTCCCCACAAATATTTAGAAGTAACAGATAATAATTACCGATCTTTGAACACAACATTATGTATGTTGATTTGAAGAATGCTACACATACTCTCTGTCAATTCATTAGTCATTCAATATATTGGGGTTTAAATATTTACCTATAAAACATTGTGATTTTGCTTTAGATACCAACTACATACTCTGTTCTAATTTTCATCATAATCCATCATTCCATTTAGATTTTGCCCAGGTACCCTATGTTAAACATCCTTGACAGTGATGCCACCATTTTCAGATATTTCAATCGTTTTTTTTCTGTAGATAGAATTGTGGAAAATTGCCTAATGGTGACGATTTATTCTAAAATTGGTAGAAAGTCCATACTTGGTATCTTAAGCGATATCACAAGGTTCCGAAACAATCGATTGAGCTGAAAATATTTAAACCCAAATATATTGACAGACTTCTCAATTGACACCAAGTATAGGAGATAGTGTTTTGTACATATGATGCTAATGAAACCATCTTATAGTACCTGTACATCACACACAATGTACCTACTACATGTTTGTTTGTTTGTGTTAAGGGTCTATTGTCCAATCAGTTTTACTACTGGTGGAGGAAACCGGAGTACCCAGAGTAAACCACTGACCTTCGGTAAGTCACTGGCAACCGCCCCGGATGGGAATCAAACCTAGGAGGTGAAAGGCTCTTATGATTACAAGTCGGCATCTTTAACCACTAGGCCACCGTGCCCACACCTTCTACATGTACTGGATAGCTTTTATGGAGATTTTCACTTTGATGCCAACCATTTTTAACATCTCTAATCAATACACACTGGAGGATTACACTCCAATACTTAACAATACTATACAGAACAAGAAGAAATAGGATCAACAGAACAAAGATAATTGACATGGACTCAAACTATTTTTTTTATTTCCACAAAAATTTCAATTCTGCTTTTACAGTAAAAATACAAAAGTTAAAATATCATATAATTTGAATCTCTATAACAGCATTATGCAGTCTGTGACAGTGAAAAAAAGAACAAAATTTGTTTTTTAAATATTCTGTTTACTACATTATCCTTTATTTTACAAGTAAAATCTGTGCATTAACATTTCGTTGTCATTTGTAGGCTTACCTCCACTGCAATTAGAATGATGATGTATATTTCCAGCCTCACATGTTGCCGATCGCTCTTTAAGTTCTTTACCAATTCTAGTATCTCAATACCTTTGTCCAGCCGTAGATTCATGTTCTATAAACAAGGACAAAATCAATCATCAACAATGCTTCACAGTTGATATTTCAGTGTTCCTGCATGTATATCACGATTAAATAATGTCAAAATGGTTAAGGGGCCATCCATAATTATCATCCTTTTTTTCCAAAGTCTGCAAACCGCACGTTAGGGGGAGGGGGTTTGTTTGTCATAATTTACTTTGCATGCTCAAATTTCCGGAAATTACAACATTTCAAAATCTGGAATCTAACTCCTTTTTGTATCTTCCAGTGTTCTAAATCTCATTCACCAGTGAGTTTGATCATGACCTTGTTTACATAATATGTAGTTGAGAAATGGCGCAACAACTGTGTTTGCCTTAATTTCTTACAGTCTAAATAATGTCTTTCATTTCATTCGCAGTCAAAAAGTAAAGAATAATTTGTTTTTGTGTCTGTTCGTTTGGTCGATTAGATGGTATATTAAACATCATATTTTCATTTGTGTGGCAATCACCTTCACAATCCCTTGAATTGAGCACACTAACACGCTCCCTTCAGTTTGTTTGTGACACATGCTGCAGTTATACCAGTAGATCTGCAACATCTATGGAGTGTATTGCTTAAATGTCCTTTGAGTACAGCAGTTATGTTGTCAGATGTTGTGCAGTTAAAAAATAAATTAAACATTTAAACTGTGTTTCTTTAGTTTAAATGTCCCCACCTTTGTATTAAATTATTTATGATTAGTTATATATTATAAAAGTACCCAATAGGGTCAATATTAAACAATATGCCCATCAGGCCTTTAACGTCCATCTGAAATTGAAATTTTGTCAAATGTTCCCCCTTTCAGCCCCCGAAGTGGCTTCCCCTGGGGCCTGAGCCCCTTCATTTCAACAAATCTGAATTCCCTTCCCCCAGGGATGACTTCTACCAAGTTTAGATGAAATTGGTCCAATAGTTTTGGACAAGAAGTAAAAAATGTGAATTGTTAACTATTTGCTATTGTGTTGAAATTTGACCCCAAAACGCATAACCTATTTTTGACCCCAGGGTCAAGCCTTGACCAAACTTGTTTTTCCATGCCTTAAAGCTACTACATACCAAAACATAAAGCTCTAGGCCTTCTGGTTAAGTAGAAAAAGATTTTTGAAGTTTTGTCAATTTTCCCCTTTTGGACCCCTAGTGGCCCAGCCCCTTCATTTGAACAAATCTGTATCCCCTTCCCCAAGGGATACTTCCTACCAAGTTTGAATAAAAATGGTCCAGTGGTTTAGTAGAAGAAGTCAAAAATGTGAAAAGTTAACGCCGACGTATGACCGAAGACAGATGGGATTTGAAAGGTCAAACATTTTAAAAATTTGAAATTACTTTTTAATTTTCACTTCACTACAATACATCAATAGTATTACCAACAGGAACCTCCATGGCAAAAATCAGCATCCTAGTACACATATTTAATGAATGACAAGCTTCTAAATAACTTGAAGCTAAAACGATAACATTTTTACGCTGACGCTCACGCCGGAGGTATCGCTATAGCTCTCTGTTCTTTGCACAGGCGAGCTAAAAATGTCTTAATATTTACCTCAGTTCGCTTTGCAATGGATTGATTTCTATAACATTTAGTATATAAATTCTCCAGCCTCTGCTCACGGTCCCAGTAAAAGTCTGGTGTGTCTAAAAAGTCACTGCTTAGATTTATAGAGTCCCTGAAATCATTTTAAAATTCATTTAATGATAATTATAAAGCTTTTTATATTAATGCTTTTGCACAATATTTGTCTTCTGTTTTTTAATGTATCATCATTTGAAAAAGTTTGTTCATAAAACAAAACAAGAAGAAATAGGATCAACAGAACACAGGTTATTGACAAACAAACGATAGCTTCATCAAAAAGTCACCACCAGAAGTAAATTGTACAATCTTCACATTGGAGGTCATTTAGCACTTCCTTCTTGTTATTTAAGTTGATCTTTTTTCATACGGAAGTCCCTTTACAACAGACATCAAATATGGCAACTTAAAACAACTAAAACCACATCAACAAAATATTAGAGGCCAGCCATCATCACAGAACAACTTACTGGTCAACAGATCCCAACCTTCCAACTTAGCCTGTGGAGGTCGGGCCTCAAACCACAAACATGTAAAAATAAAAAAAAAAACCTTCTTAACATTAAATTATGGCTCAATAAGTGTACAAAACAGAGCGGCCGTAAAATATAAAGCATTTATGAAAAACTTGAATGAACAAGTTACAACAGCCCTGACAAATACAACGTGAAATGAACATCCAAGCAAAATATACAAAGTAGTGTGTAGAAAAACATAGTCATCAACCATTTTATAATCAAGAGACCCATGGTGCCTTAACGGTCACCTGAGTAATCCAAGTACATACATATGATACCCTCCACCTTGTTCATCAGGAGATTTGCCCCTGAAACTCAGGAGACTGGGTCCCAAATCAGGAGATTTTTTCAACTAAAGGAAATTGCAAGATGTTTGAATTTTACAAAACATATTATTTAAAATAATTGCTGGTATAAAATTAATTTTGATTTATTTTATCAATTACATTTACTGGCATTTATGAAGTTTCGTGTCGTTTTCGAGAATATTCTAATTGTTCTGAGTACATGCACCTTTTGCATCTTTTAGTAATTAATCCAACCATATTTTCTAAGTTAAAAAGAGCTTTAACTCTGAGAAAAATAAAACAATCAAAATGGCAAAACGATATGCCCATCCTCCTATAGTGTCAAGCCTGTCTGCAAAGTTTCATTGTTGTGCAACTTCAACTTTAGAAGGAGCTGCATTTCCAAGGTTGGATTACACTCCCAACCATATTTTCAAAGTTAAAAAGAGCCACAAATCTGAGAAAAATACAACAATCAAAATGGCAAAATGATATGCGCATCCGTGTATAGTATCAAGCCTGTCTGCAAAGTTTCATTGTTGTGTGACCTTAACTTTAGAATAAGTTGCATTCACAAGAAAGTGGGACAGACAGACGTAATGATGGACAGAGTGTAAAACTATAGTCCCTTACGGTTGGACTGGTAGGGACTAACAAATTGTAAAAAGAGCTGAGTGGCTATGTTGAACACTCTTAACAGCAAAACATATAAATGGCATCAGAAAAAATGCTTTGTGCTGCACTGGGCTGACAGTCAGCCAAGGGTCAAGATATAAAAGAGGGGACAGAGCATCAGAAGGGGTTTGGACTTTGGACAGGGCCAGTCAGAATGCAGTCCAGAAGATTTTACAGATCAGAGACTGTGAAAGAATCCAAGACCATGATCAATGTTTGCCTCACCATAAGTGGATCATATTTACAACTGAGGAGTCTGCGGACAAGTATTTTGCAAGAAGTAGAGAAAGTGTCTAAAGCTTTGATCCTTATCAATTTCCAGACCAAAAGGAAAGTGGATGACTAGAGATATAACATTATACAGTGGAAACTGTGAATACCGGTCTCTGAAAATACTGGTTTTCTCAATTTACCGGTCAAACTTTAAGGTCACGATTTTTTTCCTATATGTTTCTATATAGCAATATCTTGATAAACCGGTTTCTCAAAATACAGACTATAGTCAAAAATAAGTGTACCAAATATGTGTTTCTTGTTGCTGGTAACCTTGAAATACCCGTTGGTAATTTGTCTTCAAGTTTAAAAAGACAGTATATCGTCGGTGATTTGACCATTAGTCGGCACGATACTACATTCAGGGACCAATCCAGGTTCATTTTGCTGCCGTTAAACGGCACTTTCCCCTCTAGAAAAGGGTACCAAAATTCCCCTATTTTCCCCTAAAATTCCCCTTTTTCTGCAAAATACATATGTTAATATTTTATAAATGCATTGTTTTTCTTTCCTCGTAACAATACAAAACAATTGTCGAGCAACACTTGTAAATCATGGTATATTCTTGTTTATTTGCCGTAGCTTATGAAGCAATTTGAGGATGTACCATCATTGCTGTCAAGTGCAGAAGTGACCTGACATACACAAACTCCAGAACAAACAGAAAGTAAAACCACATGTCACGATCTTGTCGCACAAGGAAGATTTCCGCTTGAAAAATATCCGAGATTAAAATGTGAAGGGAAGGCTTAGATAAATCACATGTTTGCAAATATAGAAACTGATGCAGTTCCTTCT
>JAUMGZ010013715.1:0-10109 GCA_032359645.1 Pododesmus macrochisma | reverse complement strand
TTATATATGCAGATATCTATGAACCTGTTAGATAGATTGTTAGATGACTTTAATATGCAGATATCTATGAACCTGTTAGATAGATTGTTAGAAGATATCTATGAACCTGTTAGATTGATTGTTTTACTTCAACATACCATTTTTTACTGATCTAATAGAGATGCATACATCAATCTCGGCTTAAATGGATAAACATCCGAATTGTTACATCATCATGAAACCGAACCAATCAGTCCTTTTTCTACCCAAAGATGTCGAGCGCTTAGCAGGGAGATGGAAGAATGCCTAAGTGAAAGTTATATGTTCGGCGCGGCCAGAGATCGAACCCTTTTTTCACTGTAATTTATCTCTACTGTTGAAGTAGCTGTAAACAACCTCCAACATTACACGGTAGATCAAATATTATGTTGAGTGATAAACTTCTTTAGTTTGAACTTTGTGCAATATTGGTTGCCTTTACCGCTCCATACATCTTTGTATCGCAATCATTTATCAGTGATTACATGTCATGTAAAATGCACGTTCATTACAGCGCAAGGCTTACTCTTATAATTCAATTCTTTGATAATATTTCATACACACCTGGAAGAAGCAAACATCATTTCAAACATTTATAAAATCTGGTCAGGTACAGAGTATAGTCGTCTTATGTTTGTCTATTTTTTAACCTTACTGGAAAGGTGCGTAAGAAAGCAGATCATGCTTAATCCCATAACACACGGCATAATCTGACTTAATGCACCTGTCACAAGTGCACCATGGGAAGTTTTAGGAAAATACAAGAGAAACATACGATCTAAAACGTGCTGTGCGCGTGATTTCGTTTAACATAGTTAATATTTTCCGCATGATAAGTTGTTTTGAAATTATATTCAACGTTGTCTTCTTGGTCGTATAGAACTGAAATGTTCAATATAGAAAAAAAATTAAATAACACTTGCTCCTTTTATGTAAAGTCTCTGACAATCTCGTCAGTCGTTGATATTTTTCTTTGATGTAAGCGGCAGAGATAAAATGTAACATTCTTTAGGATGTTTGATATCATAACACGGGCGTGTTGTTGGTTAAAACATCAATACTAGTGGATTATACACTTACTATAGATGTTGAATGTACTTAATTTATTAGACAAATATGTAACCTGACACGCAGTTTCCTGAATATATAATCCGCTTATGCACTTGAAAATTTACTTAAGGTAACAAAACGATGTTTGTTTACTTTGGAGTAAATTGTTGAGGAATATTCGGTTCTCTTGTGTTGATGTTAATTGGATGTATTCTAGCCTTAAACATTATGAAATCATTAAGCGCCATACAAGTAATTCAATTAAACGATTGGCACATTTATAAAAACGGAAACAATAGTTCCCTTCATGTAATTAATTAAGGGAGGTTTATACGTTAGAAGACACGTGTTCACTTGACCTTCATTACAATGTCATTCACACGTAAACGGATTCGGGAAGGCGGTCATGCATATTATATTTTCATCATTAATAATTTCACAAATGTTATCAACTATTATCGAAAGACATGAAGAGAGAAAGAGACACACAGAGAAGAGAGAGAGAGAGAGAGAGAGAGAGGGAGAGAGAGAGGATTGCCTAATTTTAACGTCATATGTGTGACGTGACAAGGGATGAAACTTGCTGCGACCTACCGCACACAACAGATAGATACAGAGAAAGAAACAAAAAGTGAGATATTATATCTATGTATTTGAAAACATGACAAAAAATGATGTCATTAAAAAACAAAAATAAAAAAAGATAAGATAAAGAACATAAAGGTTATATTTTATCGGAACATGGCCAACTGGAGTCTGTATACATTAATATACTTGCACTTTATAATCACACAACTTGCTTCACGTGCCTACATGTACATTTATATAGTAAAGCTTTTAATATCTGAATTTACTACTTACTTAAACCACAAGTTTAACTAAAACGTGCATATATTGCATCATAAATTGTGTTTCTTCCTTGACTGTGTTTAATTTTGTCATTGTATATCAATCATCGAAAGTAAACACAATCTGAAGATTCACTAGAACAGGAAAAAACGTATTTTTTTTTTAATTTCTCAGTTTATTTCTTAAAATGATGACTCCTTTGTCATTTATATGTGCGTTGTCCTTCATTTTGTTTTCGTTTGTTATTTCTTAGTGCAAACAGTTTATGTCAACATTACAAACTTATATATATAATAGTTATACATATACATGTATTACATCTGCCTGTACCAACGTAGCATGTCACCGGTGTCCGTTACAAGAACAGCATATAGCTTATGCGCCGCCTTTTATTAAAAATTCAATGAGGAGGATGAGGAGAAGGAGGAGGAGGAGGAGGATGTAATTGTTAATGCTGTAGTTTAAATCCGTTGCCGTTGTTACTGATTCATGTCCATATCAATAAATCATATTTGTTGTTGTTTAAGTTGTTGTCATTGTTGTCGCTTTCCAATTCTTATTTGTTGTTTTTGATGACATTTTGTAGCACGAATTGTTGTTGCTTTTGTTGTTTATGTTGTTCTTTGTTGTGCATAAGATATAATTTTTTTTATTCTTTGAAGGTTTGTCAAATGAACATGTATGCTACCATAAAAATCTACATGTTAAGTCTCACAGGGGCACATTAACACAAACCATTATCACATTATATAGTTGCCATGTTAAAATATTCCGATTTGATTATTTCTAATGACTTGTAAATCTTCATTAAGGGTTGTTATCTCATAATCGAGTCTTTTGCCAGTCTTAAAGTAATTATACTGCACAGTGCAATATTGCAGCTGAGCTCAAATGCAATGTCCATTATACTCTCCATTAGTTGCAAGAATCTTTCGTGAAAAAAAATTGTACAATAACTGATCATGAAAACTCTTTGTTAAAAACAAGTCTCCACATGCAAAAAATGTATATTTCTTGTTTTGCGTTTATTATTGTTCAACTTTCCATTCAACACAACTCTAGGTCATACCGAGACGGAGTCTGCTTGTACAATGCGCACTTATAGACTTTATAGCGCTATCCCACTGTAATGTCACGCCACAGACATATTGTCACGGTACTTCACTCTACCACCCCCTTATCTGCTTGTTCTGACACCGAGCAAAGTCAGTCCTTCTCCTACCCAGAAATAGAAATGCCGAATACTTGCACGATTGCTTAATGTTAAGTCTTATGTTCGCCGTGGCCATGGATCGAACCCGTAACATTCCACACACGAAGCGAACACTCTTCCGTTAAGTCCATGTATATTTCTGTATGTATGCAAGATCAGGAAACAGATGTGCATGCACGCCATGCCACTTGCACGAACAGATAGACAAATCACACGTCTGTTACAAGTAACAATACAGTAATAATTAAGGACATGTGTGACGGGATGACCCGTGTCAGCCAAGATTTTAACAAAGAAGAAGGGATGATATGTCTTTCGTCTTGTGGTTGGTATGTCGACAATAAGAAAAATCAATTTTAAATATTAAGTCTGCGCGATTTAATCTTTAAGGGTTACACAATCAACGAAGTTGCAAGTATTTGCAATGTATATGTACGTTTGGCGTTAGAAAACTTATATGTATATGTATAGATTTGGTTTTTTTTCACACATAAAACTATCATTTAAATTGATATTTTGAACAAATATTGGGATATTATAAGCCTATTAAAAAAAGACTACTTGCATGATTTGAAACACTTTTACAAATGTACACTTGTTGTTATTGTTGATGTTGTTGTTGTTTGCTTGTTAGGAATACGTGTATCACGTTGTTGACATACTGACATCAAATAATTTTGACTCCGAGTCAACCAAATCTATAGCTAAACGTTTGATATAAACTGTCAGACGAAGACGCCGTTAGATTGTCATTGTAAAATTTGACACAACTTTTTTTCTGCCCATATGGATTTGCCCTCAAATAGTATTCGGTCTCAAGGGTCCAAAGCAGACGACATATCGCCGATATTGATACATGTTGCTAGCTAAACTCCTAAGCTATTATGTAGACAACTGATTAATTTAGTTTAAATGAAAGTGAGCAATTACACAGATACAGGTAGGTCGTCCTATCCTTAAATGTTGGATAATACGTATTAATATTGCATGTATACAGCAATTCATATTAACAGAATCATTAATATGTCGGGGTTTTGCTTAACGTACATCATTTTGAACTAGTCAAGAATGACATTAGTCATGTTAATCCATGAATTTGTGTCATGGTAAATGGTTTGCTGTTGTAACAAATTGAAAGTATTGCTATTGCAACAATAAGTTTTAGAAACTTTCGTCGTTTTATTGAACTTAATGACATACCTAAGTCAAAATTAAAGCGGAGGCCGGGCGGCGTTTGCGATTTATAGGCATCCACTGGCGTGTAGAGGTCGGCGAAAGATCGCGCGATAGGGCGGTCACTGTCACAATTAAAAGTACCCCACACTCTGCCATGACGTTGAAATGGAAATTGGGTCGAATATTTGGCGCCTGTTTATCGGCCGGTGTACGGTAGGCACTCGTCCGATGTCCGACCTATGTCCACGGGATACCCCTGCGAGCCCCAGTGGTTGGTCAGCCAGACGCCGGCGTCTGGGCGGCGCCTGCCTGATATATGGATTGTCTTGGTTGGCCAAAATTTGGCCCGGCGCCCGCCCAATGAGTGCGAGCATCGACCGATTTATTGGCGATCAGTTTGCGATGCGAAACGCCGCATCAGGTTTTAAGTCCGAGCTAAAAGTAACTCAATGCCCGCCCGATTCCCAAAAATGACCCGGCAGCCGCAAGGAGTCCCATGGAGCCCCGGCCGAAAATGCCTAGAAATCCGTCGCAAACTATTCGCAAACCCATCACAAGCTAATTGTGACTGGTGCATTCTGGTGATTTTGCTGAGAGATTGTTAAAATTTGCTCGCAGGGTTCCTCACTTATTCTCCCCCTTTGAAAAAGACTGAATGTACTGTCGTTATTAGAAATATGAGTTGCGAATTTTGATTTATTTTCAACATTGAACATTTAAGAAAATTGAACTTATAATCAATATATTTTTTAAACACAAGGCCTGATATCCATATTTCATCAATGGTATGATGTGTCTAGTTAACTTGCGTCTGAACCAATACCGTATCCCAATACACAAAGTAGTATCAAACATCTTAGGGACGCACAGAACAACACAAACAACAACAAAATGGAAGCACCAATTTCTAATTGAGGTGAAATAGCCTGGTGCTACATGTATCTGGCCTTCCCTGATCTGTTACATGTTATTTCTGAGAGGACTGAACAGAACAGGGCTATTGGCTTGATAACTAGTTGACCTCTTCAAGCCGTAGAGAACGAACAATTAGTATATACACGATATAGCCTCATGTCTTTGTTTACACGTGCATTACAAGTGTAAAAGTGTCATAGCCAATGAATATTAATGACGTAATTAACTCCAATGAATACATTTCACCCTGACGACCGGATCGATATTTCTTTGACTTACTGGATAATGGAACAGGAGCATAGACACGTTTTGCAGTAATATGGTCATACTTAGGACTCTGACACCAGATTAGTTGAAAATACATAAATAATTTATCAAGGTTTTTCAGAACTCACGGTAGCCTTGACAATTTGCAGTTTTTTTCAAGTGTAAGAATGACAAAAATTAGCGGTTAAATATTGCATTTTATTGATACTGCGCTTCACATTTACTGTTTTAAAGGAAGGACAGACAGAGCATAAATGCAGTAATTTTAATTATTTGATTGTTCTTACTAAACGCAATATCTCAATTGCTTTTTAAGGCAGTGTGCGAGTTAACTAGACAAATCGTTGTTAGAATTTGAAATGTACAATTCTATGAAGTTGACAGCATTGCTTTACAATCGTTTTAACAAGCAAATTTTTTCTGTAGGGAACATTTAAATAGACAATCGCCTCATAATATATATAGACCTGAGAGACAAAAGTAAAGGAGACTTCGACCGTCCATTTTCAATGGATCAAACTGTTATGCTGTCCTAATCCAAATAGATTAGTGATAGATTGGTCGTATAAGAACATAGCCACTTCTTTTAACGAGTCAATGCTACAAGTAAGGCAGGATAAGTCAGTATTACAATTAAGCCCATAGCCACGAATATCTATCTTCTTAACTTATTATTCAACTTATTGCATATGGCGAGATTAAACATCACACAACGGGTTTTACAATACGTAACTGCTATTCAGAATGACTAATAACTTCATTTGCCAATTCTCTGTGGAATGTTGTTATTATTCAACCGTAAATTGATTACAAAAGGAATATTCTCAAATTTTCTCCCAGTCCAACATATTTCCCTGTTTGTTACATATCTATTTAGGATGAGCTCGGTACATCGGTTTTAACTTATTGTATCATTTGCAGCCTTCATTGAGCTGTTGAATTTATCAGTAATGGTTTCGCCATTTGACTATTTACATTATCTCGCGTCTGTCAAATCATTTAAAGATGGTGTGATCTGTCATCATCACTGTGTAACTAGTCAATCTGTCATCATCACTGTGTAACTAGTCATTCGGAAATACTTTCACGTCAGGCCTATTTTACTATTATGCGACGTTTCTCGGAGTTTTACATTGTTAACGATGTAGTCCGAGTGTAACTGACGTGATTGAAATACAAGGTCAAATTAAAGACTTCAAATCAGTGTAGTATATATCCTGCCAGTGCTAGGACACCATGATTTCATTATGTTATTGACAAATGCTACATAACTACTTACAATTTCATATTACCCCAAAGGAGAAACATTGAAATGCGTTCTATGTTTATTTGGCTTCAGGAAATGTCATCTGTTTAATTTATTTTTGCTCCGTTCAAATTGGCTTTATAACAAACATATAATCAATGCTTCAAAATTGAGAACTGTTTCTTATCTGAATTTCAAATGACGTATCCAAGCTGTCTAAAAGAAATGTGTTATATTAGGAATTTGTTATTTGAATTTCATGTAACAGGTTGCAAATGTGTAACGTAACAAATGCACTTACACCGAAAGTATCCACTGGCGCAACCCATCCTGCCAAGAGAGGTTACGATAGAAGTTGTACGATGTAGTAACTTGTCATGATTTCAATCGTTGTAAAATAAAAATAAAGCTTGAACACATCGACATCGCAAAAATATAATATGTTAAAATAGATAAATAAATAGATTATATGAATGAATGTTTGGGCGAACGATCTAATGAATGAATAAAAAAAACGCTGGTAGAACGAAAAATGTAGCTTCAGAGTTGTCTATGTGAATGCTTAACATATGAAAAATCATAGATGTTGTAAGTTTGTGTTTCTTCGGGCAGATCGTCACTTAAAACTTTGATTTATGTCATAATTTCATTCTATCCTTGTGTGTTCTGATCTTTTGAACTATCTCTGGTAGCGGTTCGTTGTAACAAAAACCTAAATAGCTGTCTGGAAGTGGTTACTCTTAATTTCCATGCTGTTTTTCACTGATACCAAGACAGCTGTCACCGCTTGCCTAGGTGTGGCTATGTCCTTTGGGAGCATACCTTAAACAAATTCATGTTATTTGATAATCAAAACATTTTTGGTTTTCCCTTCTGTTGGTAAAGGGAGATAACCTCTTATGCATAAAGCATAATATAATTACTTCATACTTTCATACTTCGCAGAATTATCACAATCAAGGGTTTTTTTTCTCTGCGATAGTGCTACTTTAGCAATTCGAAACGATACAACATTTTGGTTGACAACCTGAACTAAAATGTCTATGTAAGAATATTGCTTTAATGAATGGAAAACTATAAACGACACGTGTCATTTTAAAAAAATATTCCAGCCAACGAGACAAGTTATTGCGTTTCAACGACAGATCACGTGATACTTAGCACCCCTCCCTCTGTGGTACCGATGTTAATTTGGACTGAAACGTGAACAGGTAGGTTCCCAGTTGTATCATAACCCTCCCCAAAAAAATAATATGAGGAGCTTATCAGGGGAGTTGATTTGCATAAAATGGAACTCTTCCAAATGAAGTCCAGTATGTTTGTCGTCAATCTAAATAAATCCTGATTTACGTTGCTCCCGTTATTTGGAAAGCGACCTCCCGGGAGCAAAGAAGATCTAGTTTTCAGGGGCGTAACAAACGGGTTTTCAATTTGTAAGCTCGATGATCAAATCCGAAGCGCGCAGCACGAGGGGGTGAGGGTATGGGAGAGGGTCATCCCCCTTCCCATCGATTGGGGTTTTGGGGGTCACCCCCGGAGAATTTCGTTTTCTAGAACGCCTGAGACGCGTTCTCCCGTGTTCAATCGTAAGTTCCAATGGCCCTTTTAAAGCAAGAAAAAATAATTTTCTCCTATTATTTTACATATTTTGCTTATTTTAGGGTACGTACGGATTGGTACTCATCTACGCAAATTCTGTTATGGAGTTCGGTAACATTATTCCACATTTGGTCAAAATGATGTGTAAGCCCGGGCTTTTTTGCTACTTAGGTTGTTACGCGCCTGGTTTTAGTCAGGTTGGTTTGTCGTGTCAATTCAAGAGTGCTCGAATTCGCAGTTTGTTTCAAAAACGGCCTTTTGACCTCCCAAAAAACTCAAAAGCATTCAACTTGTGAAGAATGCTATGAATGATATCATAATTTTTTTTTGAAAAAAAAAGTAAATCGATCTTAAGTTTGTTGATGTCTTGATAGGAGTGTCGGTAAATTGCAAAATCATTAGAACATTTTAAATTCTTCTCACTTCTTCTCAACATAAATTGAACAGAAACACATTATCACATATTGATTTTATCAACAAGTGTATTAATGGTCATTGATAATATATCGATTTATACAAAAACGAATTGTTGCCACATTACAATTCCATGTTAGAAACCATAGTCAAAAGAATCTGTTAATGAGGAGCGCGGAATGTGTTAAATTGATATTTTAACTTTTTGATGAAATTTCTTCGATTGAAATTTAAATTATTGAAAGGATACGAACTATTGTTACATAACACATTTCTCGACTTAACACATTGTGACGTTTTATGCGTATTTCACAATTCAACCCACTTTATACTCAACGAAAGAATCTAAGATTAAGCGATTGCTACCTCAGAGATGAATGACATTATAATGGAATCCGTGCCTTTTCTTTCAAAAATTGCTATCCTGTAATCTAACAAGCGTGTTTTATTCAGTGCTTTCATCTTTTTGTATAATTTTAGAGCTAGAATTTCGTTTATTACATTTAACTTCACAGACAGGGCTTTAGCGTAAGGTCATAATTTGAATTTCAATCATAAAAATTACCACATTTTAACTGCTTTTCTAAAATAGAAAACAGTGATTTATCTGTCTCACTGTGATGGGGTCCCCGATTTATGAGCTAAATAAACAAACGCGATTTATTAAAATTCATTGCAACATAATGCTTAAAAGGAAAACAAAGACGACGACAACGAAATCCTTCTAAACTAGATTTAAATTTGGACCCAGTAAAGCATCAGAGTATCCCATTTGTTGAGAGTTTTGTCAAGTAAGTTCACCTTTATGTTTAATATGTTTCAATCAATCTAATGCATTGGTATATGTTATTTTATAAGTGTAATAAATAAATGGTTATTAGACACAATTAATTCCCAAGACCAAAGATAAGCTTAAGGCAATACGCGGGTCGAGAAACCGTTGGAAGAAAGTTGTTGGATATTTTCCTGCATGTTCTAACATAATTAACAAATATATTTTTGAAAAAAAATTAAATTTTTATCGTCTTGTTAGTGGAAAAAATAATAAATAAGACAATTTCATTAATTTTTACATTTAATGATACAAAAAACACAATTTTTAACAAAAAGTTGTCAAATTGATTCTTAAATTTGAAGTAGTTGATACACATTCAATTATACTTCTTTTTGTTATAATAGGAAGTAACATAAACGAGAAAAATAAATAATACTGACCAAAACACATAAAAAATATACTTTAAAATTACTTTTCTCAAAAAATCCAGAAGCAATTTCTTTTAAAACCGTTCAAGAGTAAGATCATAATGACCTTGTTAAAAACAATAAATTATAGAAACATCGACCGCCAGGTTTTAAAACAAT
>JAUMGZ010013704.1:0-10109 GCA_032359645.1 Pododesmus macrochisma | reverse complement strand
CTAGGCCTTCTAGTTTATTAGAAGAAGATTTTTGAAGTTTTGTCAATTTTCCCCCCTTTTTCCCCCCTAGTGGCGCCTCCTGGGGGCCCAGCCCCTTCATTTGAACAAATCTGAATCCCCTCCCCCTAGGGATGCTTCCTACCAAGTTTAAATATAAATGGTCCAGTGGTTCAGGAGAAGAAGTCAAAAATGTTAAAAGTTAACGATGACGGACGGACGGACGGACGGACGATGGACGACGGACGGGATTTGTATTAGAAAAGTCCACCTTGGACCTTTGGTCCAGATGGACTAAAAATACTATCACTGTGGTACTAGAATTGTCCACCTTGAACCTTTGGTTAAAATGACAAAAAATACTATCACTGTGGTACTAGAATTGTCCACCTTGAACCTTGGGTTAAGATGACAAAAAATACTATCACTGTGGTACTGAAATTGTTCACCTTGAACCTTTGGTTAAAATGACAAAAATACTATAATTGTGGTACAAGAATTGTTCACCTTGAACCTTTGGTTAAAATGAAAAAAAAATACTATCACTGTGGTACTAGAATTGTTCACTGTGAACCTTTGGTTAAAATGACAAAAAATAATATCACTGTCTCACCTACTCAAAGATACTAGCAGGTATGAAAAGACAAATTTTAAGAGAGTGTCAATCTGTTTAAAGTTCATTATGCTGTGAACATCTAATTTGCTCCTTTTAGTGTCATGTTCTAGTGAACTCTTGTTTGCCAAATAAAATGCTTTGGTCAAAAGAGGCAACCATATTGTACAATGAAGAATTTTAGCATCACTATCTTGCAGTCTTGTTTTCCATTAACACATCAAGTTTTTGCCGTTTTTTCTGGCTTCCAATGATCCATTTGAACTCTGATTGGTCAATTATTTAATCAAGCGTATACAAGCCTGATATCACCAGGATTAGATGACCCTGATAGGAGTACCTCAGAATATTCACAATGAAGTAACAAATCTTCTAACAGCTGACTCTAATCAGTAAGTGAGTTAACTCAAGATGCTCATTACTTGGACATCTTTTTACATAAAAATCAAATGTATTAAATGTTGTCAGTATAAACAATATTGAACTTGGTCAACTAGTGTGGGATAATATTATCATGCACCATTTAGGGGGCCAGACATTCAAAAGAGCATACATGTATTCAAATATATATTTCATGAAATATGAAACATTACCCCGCGGCAGCCTGCCATATTTTGGTCTGCCAGAATCTAACACTACATGTTAGCACATTTGTATATCAAGCAATGCACATACTTTACTTAATATACAAAGGCTTTTATTTTTTTAAATTGAGATTCTCAGGTATATATAAATGCCAAGTCTCCCCAATAAATAGCGAGACTCCCTATTTTTAAACTAAATTTCTGGCCATTCACGCATTGTCTACCCATGAAAATTCTAATAATCCCTATCATTTCACACTAAAACATTAAATCTCCCCCATGGTATCTACTGTACAAATCTCCCCTATTTGAGGTTTTAAAGGTTGACAGGTATGGGTATATAAAACTTGTTCTTCTACTTCTAATATCAGTTTTATGTTTTATAAGAAAGAATGACACCCCACTTACTTTTCAATGTTGAAAATACAAGTTACATATATAATTCATTCAGATTGTGTTCATGAATATTATAAAGTCTAAATTTTATCACATTAGCAATATCAAATGCCATTTTTCAAACATATAGGTTTTGTACAATAGTTTGATGTACATGTACTTGTTTATATATTCATAAAAATTCATGTTATAATTTTTTTTTACAATATTTGTTTTTTACCATTGTTAAGGATCACAGCACGGTCAATTCCACCATCTTCATCTTTGAGAAATTTAAGGAAGTCACCCACTGTGTGTGTGACAGGCTTGAGCGTAAATTCACAAATCTCATTACGAGAAGGTAAAGGCACAGAAAACACAGGTAAGCCATCACGATATATCACATTAGCTTGATCTGAAAACATAAAACATTGTCATAGAAAAACATGTACTATGTCACAGTTTAGCTTGATCTATAGATATACATAAAACATTGTTACAGAAAAATACTGCATACTGCATCACATCAATTTATCTGACCATATAAAACATTGTTACAGAAAAATATTGCATACTGCATCACATCAATTTATCTGACCATATAAAACATTGTTACAGAAAAATACTGCATACTGCATCACATCAATTTATCTGACCATATATAACATTGTTAATGAAAACAAGGTGAGCTAAAAACATTGACATAGAAAATATAAGTTGTCCCAACAAATTTTCCAGATTTTATAGTACAATCGGGCAATGTTAAAACATTGACATAGAAATGTTAAAACATTGACATAGAAAATATAAGTTGTCCAAACAAATTTTCCAGATTTTTTAGTACAATCCAGCAATGTTATTTGAGCAGCTTTTTAAGCTGGGTCATTCTCTATGTTTTCAAAAAAAAATGGAATAACAATTCTTACTTTGGTTTACACCATTTAACTTAAAGTGCTTGCTATAAAATAGTCAATTTTATTTGATACAATATTTTCCCCTTTAAGATGATGAACATCAGTTCTTTTTTTTATATTAAATTTCTTTTTTAAAGTGACATGTTTTAGATCCACTGAAGGTTGGAGTTACCTTCCTTGATCTTAGATATTTCGCACATACACATGTACAGGTAGGACATGATGACAACTTTACTTCCTTATAAACCAAATCATTTCAACCATGTATAGTAAGTTTATCATAGTTTAAAGGGATTTGTCACTAAGATATAAAAACAACTTGAGGGAGAAAACCTTTGTGTCGTCTGATCAATTGATGTTAAGTCTTACACGAACAATAAAATGTTTATAAAATGAAGTGATATGTTAATAACTTGACCTGTTAGCAGAGATGATACAATCACCCCTAGGAACATTTGTATATGCTGTAGTTTTATGTTCATTGGTAATACCAAGAGCATGTCGTCAAACATTATGTTGGCAAACTGTATTTTTATCTACCTTGAAAGAATTTGAAGAGAAAATATCTATAATTCAACCTAGTTGATCAATCTTATGATAAACTTTTCAAAGTTTTAATTTCCCCTAGGCCATGGAATTTATTTTCCTTGTTTCCTGTAACAATGCAAAACTAAAGAATATTTCTTTTTAAACATGCATTAAATACCACAAATCAATTGTTTTATTTGGGTTTTATGTCCCTTTAACTCATGTCTAGTTCATATAGAAATGGTGTTTGCTTACATCAGTGCACACTGATGGCAACTTTATAATGCTATGAAATATCAAGCCACAGACCCATTGACACGTTATATGTCACTTGGCCACATTGTCCTGACACAAAGCCAACCAGTCCTTCTCCTAACTAAAAATGCTGAGCACTTAGCAGGGATCTATGGGTGTTTCATGCTGACAGTGACAATGTTTTAAAATCGTAGGTTTTTGAAAAATTCTCGAAAGAATTATCCAAAATGGGAAGAACTCAGCTATTTTGGGCTGTATGATGGAAGACCAGTAGACATGGCACATATAATAGCCTTTTAAATTCTTTCATTTTGTATAAAATGTGCTGCTGTATGCAGTGAAAATTCACCGTAAACCGACATAAAGTATCAAAGTCTATAAGCATATGCCATTTCAACAGCCATTTGGTAATCTGAATGAATTTGTACATTAATGGAATCAATAAATGCCTTCATCCTCTGATGTAAAGATACTTATAGTGAAGGAATAACAATCTTTTGGAACTTTAGTTTTCATGCATTATAATGCTGTCTGTTCACAAACTCTTCATTTTTCAATTAGAATTAACCGACTCTTCTTTTTTCAATTAGAATTAAATGTAAGTTAACCTTAAATACCTTTTGACACCTTGGAAAATGTGTCTTAATTTACTTGAATGACCTTGATATTTGAACTATTGACCTTCAATATACATGTGCATGTACAACTTATACCGTAACATTTTTCTTGTCTATAATACATTCATGTATTCAAATATGAATGTGTTATTTAAAGTGCAATGGTTTTGAAGCTACACATGTAATATGTAATGAACTGTTTGGTTTGAACCCTGTGACCTTGAACTTTGACGATGAAAATGAAATCAATTCTTATTCTTCACTTTTCAATAGCTGCAAATGTATTAACATTTTTCAATAGCTGCAATATTTATTCCTTTCTATTCATTATAGTAGACCAGCCAATTTCAAAAAGACGTCTATAGTTAAGGAAAATCAGGAGTTTTGTATTAATGGCTGGCACCCATGCTCAAATGAAAGTCAATATATTCGGCTATCACATAGGGGTGGATGCCATCTTTGATTTTTTGAATTTTTGGGCTTTTCAAGGTCATAAAGGTCACGTGGTCAAAAAGTTGATAAAAATATTTTCAACAACATAAAGTTAGGAAAACGCAATATCTTTCATAATAACTCAACAAAACTGAAATGACTTATGTAGTTTTTATAATATCAGATAGAATCATGGTGAAACTCTGTATATGTATTTTTATATCTATACATTTATCATCATGTTTTAGATACATTGTAGTTTAAGCGATAGCATATTAGTATGTAAATTGAAATAAAAAGTCTTGTTTTGTGTGTTACATATTACTTGCTTACAGGAGCATGGAGCTTTTGGCCAGGTTGGTCCCTTTATTGAGCACTATTATGTTGGTGAATGCATATTGGTATAGATGTTTCTATATGTTTTGATATGACATGTCCGCCATATATTGAAGCGCTTGACACAAATAAGTGAACTTAAAGAACACAAATATCAAATTAACAGCAGAAATTTATTATTAAAAAATACACAAACAAAAATAAATAAATAAAATAAAATAAGGCTCTATAAACATTTTTGTATAAGGAGGCCTCCACGCCGCCAACGTCTTCAGAAAAGCCTTCCTCAGACAAGCCCACTGTTAAAGCATCAAAGTGTGAAAGTGGCTGATCTCTGGCTAAGGATGGTAAGACCTGGACTGAGGCTGACTGAGCAAATCTTGATGAAGAGGGAATGCCAGAGGAGAGTCGACCATACAGCTTAGAAGCTTTGGAAACCGTGGTTGCCTCAACCAGACTGGGACATTCAGAAGTTTGTTTGTTTGTTTGTTTAATTAGGGCTGTTCCTTGAACTTCTAAAGCACCCTACCCACAAGGTTGAACGGGGCGAGGCATACTCCATCAAGTTCTCCCATGTCAGAGAGAGAGAGAGAGAGAGAGAGACAGAGAGAGAGAGAGAGAGAGAGAGAGAGAGAGAGAGAGAGAGAGAGACAGCCTTCTTTTCTGGAACCAGAGACATGTAAGTCCAAAGCCGGTAATTATGGAAAGCCATGGCAAACAGATCCACATGGGGCCTGTTGAAAACCCTGCAGATTACCTCAAAGACTAAGGCTTTCAGAGTCCTTTATGCGAGGACTGGTTTCTGATTTCTGAGTAGGGTGCCGGCTAAGATATTCAGTTGACCTGGAAGGTATCTTAACAAAAGAGTGAGACTTAATTCCCTGCTGAGCAGATGGACCTTTGAGGCCAGGGAACACATAATGTAAGACAGTGTACCTCCTGATTCTCCAAATAAGCCACAAATGCAGAATTGTCTGTGTCACGTCAGACCAACTTACCCTGCAGTTAGAGACAAACTCCCCCTAGAGCCAACACAACGGCCGTCATCTCGATTACATTGAAGTGCTCCGAGAGCTGTTTGCTTGACCAAATGCCTGAAATAGATTTACCGTTGAAGAAAGCACCCCAACCTGTCAGCGAAGCATCTGTAAAAGGGGTCAAGGTAGAAGATAACTTACGAGAGAAGCTCCTTGTAGATAATTGTTTTCCACTGTCCACCACATTGCAAAATTCTTCACTGACTAGAGTAAATAAATTCATGCATACCACTGTTTGGAGGCGAATGACCAATGGGAGAGAAAATACAACTGAAGGGGTCTGATATGAAGGCGTCCCAATGAGACAACATCTGCCAAAGAGTTCAGGAACCTCAGAGGGCACAGAAAATAACCCGCCTTCACCTTCTCCAGGTTGACCAAAAGAAACACAAGTTTCCTGGACTTCTCGAATTTTAGCAAAGGAGGCATGAAACGGCCTAAGTACGAATGGAACTTGTTGCCTAGGAAGACAAAGTCCTAAAACGGCAGAGTATTTGCCTTCTAACTGGAAGGAATTAAAACATTAGAAGAACCTTCAGGATTACTTTGGTGTTCTCTTGTAACACCCTCATGTTCAAATGAAGAATGACATAGTCGGCAAAGGAGATGCGAACATTTACCCTGAAAGAATGCAGATACTTCACAACTACATGTAGCAATTAGGTAAAAATGAAGGGTGTTTTCGTGAGACCGAAGGACTTTGCCCGAAACTGGTAAACCTACTGATGGAAGGTAAACAGATGGAAGATTTATTGATTGTGATGTGGAAATAGACATCCTTTAGATATACTGATGTTGCCTACATTCTAGTATGCATGGAAGCAATGATGATTCTTAGTGTCATGATCTTGAAATGAGGAGACAGAACATTCTGACATTCTGGCCTTCAGCCAATGGAACATTTCTTGACCAGAAACATTTGGGAGAAAAAGCTTGTAGTCCAAAGTGACATTGGAAGCTCCTCCATAGCCCCCTCGGGAGCAAGGTCCTGATCTCCGTTTCAGGATCCCTTTCCTCCTCTAAAGAGGTGCTTTAGCCAAAAGAGGAACACTTTTGAGAGGGATGTTTAAGCCCTCCGAAATCGCTGACAAAGCCCAACTGTCCCCTGTTATATTTATCTACTGAGGAAGAAACTGAGCAAGACGCCCTCCTATCTGAAGATCCAGTCTGGTAAGATCTAACCCTTCCCATGGGTCTAAACAAGCATCTACTAGTGAATCTGAGATGCTTGAGGTCAGAGTAGGTGGAGACAGGAGCAAAGAAGAGTCAGGAACTCTTCTTAGAAACCCTAAAGGAAGCGGTCCTGGCTTGGCCCTTACCATTACCGCACCCTCTGCCACTAGAAGAATAACCTTCTCCACAAATAAAGCTGGAAACTTGGCTGATGTAGATTATGTTGTTGTCTTTAAGTTAGGCCCCTATTAATTATCTAACTAACACTTTATGATACAGTGTGGCTTAAGTCCTTGTAGAACAGTTATTTTGTTGTAAGAATGCTTTCAATATATGCAGTTATCAATTGTTAGAAGTACAAAACTGTTTTAATAGGTGGTTGTGCAAAGAAATCAGAAAAAAATATCAGAAAAAAAATATTTCGAGAAAATGAGCTTTTTATATATATTTTTAGGAGCCATCCATAATTATCATCCTTTTTCTAAAGTCTGCAAACTACACGTTACACACAAATTTTCCCCCTTTTTGCCCCAAGGTGGCGCCCCCTGGGGCCCGAGCCCCTTCATTTAAACAAATCTGAATTCCCTTTCCCCAGGAATGACTTCTGCCAAGTTTAGATTAAAGAAGTCAAAAATGTGAATAGTTAACATATTTGTAATAGTGTTGAACTTTGACCCCAAAACCTGTAACCTATTTTTGACCCCAGAGTCACGCCTTGAACAAACTTGGTTCTCCATGCCCTAAAGTAACTACATACCAAAACACTAAGCTCTAGGCCTTCTAGTTTATTAGAAGATTTTTGAAGTTTTGACAAATTTTCCCCTTTTCGACGGACAGGATTTGTATGAGAAAAGTTCACCTTGGACCTATTTGGTCCAGATGGACTAAAAAGTATATGCAGTTAAGATTGTAGTGTCAAAATACATCTTTTTACCAAATTTGAATGAAATAGGACAATATTTTAATTTTGACCAACCAGAGGCCATGGTCACACTTTTGGATAACAGATCGAACAAGCAATTTCCACTATGATTGCATTAAATATTTACAGTCTGTGGTGAATTGAAAGTATAACCTATGCATTTATACAAATACCTGCTGAACTTTATTTTTCAATAAGTTCAGTGGAGCACACGAGAATTGGAAAGGTGTGCAGTAATACAACGATACCACGTCACCACTGTCGTTTTGATATTCTTCCGCGTAATGTTTGTTAGAAAAGTGCATAGACATGCATAAAACGCACACTATTGATAATATTTTATGTTGTTTTTTTGCAGTTATGATAAATTATGTTGATTATTATATTTTATGTGAAAAAAGTAAGAATAAAAGATATCCAGTGGAACTTTTTGGTTCACTTGTTGACAGGTAAATTCAAGGGAATTAGCAACATTACATGACAGCTGTTTCAAAAGTCTACCGAAACCAAACGATACTATTCAATTTGACCAACGGGAGTATCCTAATGTATTATTTTAAAAAAATTATACATAAAATATAAAGTTGGGACAGTAAATATAAGTATTAGATTGTCTTTCTTGTGGTTTTATCAAAGGATAAAGTTCAGTATATCCAAATACGAAATATGAAATATGAAATAAGATTTGAAATTCAAATGGCCAACAGGGCCAGCAGGGTGTACAAATTACTGACCCTCTCTGATCTTCACAAAACAAATTTATAGAAAAAGATCCACTCAACTTTTATTGAAAAGTGAAGTATTCAGTCAATACAAAACTCAACTTTTTAGTTTTATTGACAAATGCATGAATGTCTGGCCACAAAAAAGATACACTTCAACTCTAGATCTGTCATCTTAATAATCCAAATAAAACTATATATACGAGGCGGAAACAGTGAATACCAGTCGTTCCTTACCATCTTCAATCCGTATCAAGATTTGGTTGATCCATACCAAGAATAAAAGTCGTTCTGCACCAGAATTTTGTTGTTTTTGTTTCTACTTTTTATGATGATATATGATAAAAAAAAATATTGCAACATTTTTGTGAAAGTACTCTTACATACTTCGTACTGACAAAGATCTCTATATAAATGATAATTACATATACTAATGATATACTTATTGAATTGATATTTTACATTATTTTTTATTTTTACATATTTCATTCTAAAATTTAATATCATACATGCAATACTATTATAAACAATATATTATTATTTGTGAAACACATTTTCAGCATTAGTAAAAGTGTTCAGGTAATAACAACAACAATATTCTGGTACGGAACGACTTTATTCTTGGTACGGATCAACCAAATCTTGGTACGGATTGATGATGGTACGGAACAACTGGCACCAGTAACAGTTAATATATTATAAATATACTCTGCTCATTTCTCACAAATCACATTTATCATGAATGATGATAGCATCTGTTTTGTCATTCTTACACCTGGTGACAAATGTACATACTTAGAACAAACCTGGCATTTCATACCCACTAACCGTCCTTATACTCATGCCTCTATACTGTACCGAGTCATGGCGCCAAGCTGTATAAAAACAGGCCAAAGTGACCACCAACGGATTGGTGGTAAACACAAGTCATTTATTCAATATTTATCATCTGTCGTCCTTTTATTACTCAATCTTACCTGTTCATGTATATGTCCCAGCCTGCAAATGTCTATAGATACCTTTAAATTACTTTTTTTATGTACAACAAAAACATCGAAAAACATCCTTCAAGCGCCGACCGAAATCTCGTCGGGTCGCCATTATCAAAAGCAGTCAAAATAAATAACAGTCTGTCTACCTTCTGAAAATTCATTAATATGCAAGAGTTGTGTATATATTTTCAACAGAGACTTTCAGACACCTCATAAATACTCAGAAGGTATGCAGACTGCACGCATGCACAGTTATTTATTTTGACTGTTTTGATAATGGTTGCCCGGCGAGATTTCGATGCTAGATGCTTAAACAACAGGCCCATGGGGCCTTAACATCCATCTGGTTGAAATCTGCCAGTAGTTTCAAAGGAGAAGTCATTTGAAGACATACTGTAAAATTTACCCCTTTTGGCCCCGCTCACCTGCCCCCTTGCGGTCAGATACTTCATCTTGAATCCCCTTCCCCTAGGATGCCAAATTTGGTTGAAATCTGCCTAAAAGTCTCAGAGAAGACTGTTTAAAGACAAACTGACAAATTTACCCCTTTTGGCCCCACCCACCTGTCCCCTGGGGGGTCAGGTCCTTCATTTGTACAATCTTGAATCCCCT
>JAUMGZ010013693.1:0-10110 GCA_032359645.1 Pododesmus macrochisma | reverse complement strand
AACTATCAGGCATATTTAATAAATGTTTTATTATTCTAATGCACTGTTTTCTACAGTAAACAAGAATTTCATGAAATTGAATGTCTCGCCATACCGGCTTTGACCATTTATGCATACATTTCCCCCACAAAAAAATGAAATTTTAATTTCCACTGGACTTTCCACAAAAAAATGAAATTTTAATTTCCACTGGACTTTTTAAGTTAAAATCATCCTGGCTACATTTCAGGTGATAGTACAACCCAGTAAATATCAATATTGTTATGAAATTACAACAACAACAACAACCCCGGCTCTTATTTTGGTACTTCGTTGCGGCGAGACAAAAAGTGCAATAATAAAAATGATTTAGTTTTGTAATGCAAAATGACAGCACTTTTCACTCCATTTAACTGTTAAAATAGAAGTACACCACTGCATCTTGTTCAACTGTCTATTTTAGATTTTAACTATAATGTGCTGCTTTTTTTATGCTACTTGATTACGAACCCTTTTTTATTAAGCATCCATAAGAAATACTGATCCGCCGTAGAACTGCTTAGAAATTACACACTACTATCATAAACGATTGCATTACAGCTAAATAGTTCAAGTTGATATGTGATCAAAATCATCATAAAACTTATCAAACACAATAACACCTTTTTCCACATCCCTCAATCCATTTGACATGCTGAATATGTAAACTTACTGATACCTCTGGCGACGTACTACTCATTGTCTCCGATACCTGGTCCATGCCCGGGTCAGAACACATACTGGACGTACTGTCAGAGTGGTGACCCCCTATCTTATCTTTATGCTTATGGTGCTTGTGTTTACGATGGAATAAACTCTTTTTTCTTTTATGATGTCCTGTTTAATAAAATAAAGAATATCTATCAAACCCAAAATATGACAACTGAACATTGATTGCAAAGTCTGTTGCATTAGTTTTAACCTATGCCTTATAGATATGTCCTGGTATTATTTTAAGGTCTGCCTGTCATCAGTATGATATAAATACTAAATGTCAGACTGGAGTTTTTAATACGAGCTTGTTAAGGGACATTCCTCCCAAATTTCACAAACTTAGCCTCGTTTTGGCTTAAGAAAGATCTAGGGAATGACAGTCTGATTGTGTGACATTGAACATGTGACATTTAACAATGGAATGACATTATCAATTCTATGTTGATGCATATTTTAAGTGGCACCATACAGAAAGTATATAAACTTAGATTGCTGTTTTCCGTTTGTTAACGCTATGATAAGAATGTCAAATGTGGGAGAGAGAGAGAGAGACTCAATCACAACTTGGCGTGAAAGACAGAGATATTTTCATTCTCAAACTAAAATCGTTTTGTCCTGACCTCGGTAAACCTGGTCAAGTACTAACGATCCTAATCCTTGTATAATTCTTCCTTACACAACAGGGGGTGATAAATTCTTTTAATTTAGGATAAATTTGTAAAACTATATTGATTGAATCAATCAATGTATCCTAATCTTCTAGAGAAATGCTATTATAAGATTTAACATAACAGTATACCATCACTATCTGTGCCCTCCTCTCCATCGTGCACTATGTGGGGGTGTTCAGGACTTATGTCGCTGTCGGAGCCGACACCATCCAGGTGGTCATGGTGACCGTTGCTACGGTGAGATGAGTCACACATTGTACTCTTGTGAAGTTCCTGGAGTATAACTTCTGCTTCAAGAGTAAACTGCAGTTCTTTGTTGTTCAGCCAATGTAGCTTGAAGTTGTGTTTTACATCTCCTTTACTTCCTACCACTGGTAACAATGGAATGTCTGAAATATATGAAAAATTAACATCTTATTGGAAAGTTAAACATATTATAAGAGATTTACTCAAGAATATCTAAGAAGTAAACATATTATTAGAAAGTCAACATATTATTAGAAATTTACTCAAGAATATTTAAGAAGTAAACAAATTATTAGAAAGTCAACATATTATTAAAAATTTACTTAAGAATTTTTAAGAAGTAAACATATTATAAGAAAGTGAACATATAAGAAACTTACTGAGGACTGAGGACTGTCTCTTAGTGACCCTGAGTTGATACACAAATTAAGGGTTAAATTACCTGTTTCAGGGTTGATACTGGCCGCCAGATGAAAGTGTAGTAAGGGTGATGTGCCATTAGTGTGTAGAGCAAACTTATGGAAATCATGGACGCTCGAAACACTGCCTATACTTGACAGCGTGGGCATACTCATTATAGTCTCGGGACCAAACTTATGGTGCTTACGACGCTTATGTATGGCATGTCTACAAAAAGTAAATATAATTAATACAATATGCTTAAAATATCAAATACTGTAAACTCATAATATCCCATACCTGCATAGTGTTAGAAACAATGACTACTGGTGTGTACTTCAATGGTGCACTTGAATAGAACTTGTTTGTTTATCAATAACACTATGGTTAATTTCTTAAACTTTTCATTTAATTTTTAATTATATATATATATATCAAGTAAAATATTTGATATGTCATATTAAGGTTTTTGTAAAATAATAAATGGATAAATATTATTATGTCAATAATAAAACCTAGAAATATATCATATATGTAACAGTGTAAAGAGAGCTAATGGCGGCAAAAATAAATAAAATACTAGCATTATAGCTGGTATAAACTAGCACTTTATATAAAAATTGGCACTCAGCACAGCTTATAATCACGCCTGCAAATATAATCTTATATAACATTGAGAAAGATATTTTGATACAAGGAGTATCTCTGCATTAGGGTAACCACATCACAATTCCTTGTCAATTTACTTAAGCCTAAAATTATCAGACTGTAATTTGATATAAATAATAGACTAATCTTTAGAATGTCAAATTGATTTAAGTGTTGGTGTGTTATGCAGTACATTTGGTGGACATTTAGATCACTGTTGAACTGTGTGTTCACCACAAAGTTAGTGCATTGAAGCAAAAAAATGTCATACAAAGTGATATCAGAAAATATCATACATGAAAAACAGACATGTTCAAATAGTTTTCTGAAAACTTTGGAAGAAATTCTTGTTCTTGTGAGAAGTAAATAAAATTTTGTCAGTTTATATTTTCAGAACGTCACATGTATGATATTTCCTAAAACATGCATAATCTGTTTTAGTGATACTATGGTATGTGTACATTGTATAAAGCATAGCAAAGCAACACATGCAGTCGCAAATCTAAATTTCTTTTATTTCAGTTCATTTTCCTTTTTTTTTTTTTTTTTTTTTTTTTTTTTAAATAAAGGTTATTAACATTAACCAAAAATATAAATACAGCTAAAACAAATATTTACAAACATGATTTTATGTGATTTTCCATTAAAAATGCATTAAAAACCAGGTACCTTTAAAACATATAGTGTGCAAACTATTACATTGTTCGGTTAAACTACCGTAAAACCCAAGTAATGTGCGCACTTTTTGGGGGGGAAATTATGCTTCAAAATCTTAAACAAATAGAGAAAAATTCTGGAAATTTTAACACATTTTCAGACAGCTTTATACATCGAAATTTGACCAAGAAATGACTATTGGTCATGCAGAGCAAAAATCTCACGTGTGTTTTCATCATTTTGATAAGATTCTCTAGAAAAAGTACAATACACAGATATTTCAACCTGTATTAATGTTTATTCAATTCATCATTTTGATCATCAGTTTAAAACAGATCAAAGTTTCATTTGATCAAATGAGCACATGTTTGGTCGGCCATTACTGATGAAGTTCCAGTAAAGACTTGGTACAACTAGTTAGTATTTTACATAAATTATTGAAAAAGATTCTTCACCCATGCATGTCTCTGAACTGCCCATAATGTCTGCTGATTTGCATAACATCAGAGCTGGTGTGATGCAGTTTGTTCGCCTTCTGACATAGTTCATAGAAATAAAGTACCATTCTCTTTTGTGCAATATGTTATTTGTTAATTCATTAAGTTGAGTTTCATGCAGGAATCAATAAAGTTAATTTTAAAGAGGTAAGTCTGGTACTGTCCTGTCAAAATAAAAGACTTGTAATGCAAGAAAATTTTAACAACCTGAAAGATGTATATCTGGATATATAATAACTTGAATGTAATTCCAGGATCCGTAAATAAGTTTATACGAAGTGAATTACAACATAAAATAAATATGATTCATAATTAAAAAATTAGTCTTGTGTCAGGTACTGTAGAATCAGAAAATTTCGTTCTGATTTTAATTTCGTTTATTTCGTTGTTGTAAAAGATCGACGAAATTAAAACGATGACGAAATTTTTCACAAACCTTTTAAAAATAACAAGGTAAGTATTTTCAACGAAATCACTTTATTTTCAAAAGAACGAAATTTTAGCCCAACAAATATTTCTGATTCTACAGTATATATATCTTATCTTGATATAGAGAAGCATAAACATAAAAACAGCAAGAATATACAGTTAGTAACGCTATGTACCATTGTGACTATATACACAGGTAAAGCTATATGAGGCTATATATATACAAGGCTATATACGTTGATATGTAAATAGTTGCTTAGACCTGTCCGTGTCTGTTTGAGAGGGACTTTCTGGGTCAGAGGATGTATCCTCCTTAGTTGGATGGTCCGGTTTAGCAGACTGACGGGCAGACGCTCGACTGAAGGTACACACAAACACAGACAATGCAGAACGAGATTATATGACATTAAACACTTCATTCAGTTCATGCCTTTCACAGTTACACAGATTAAACATTGTCTGAAGAATGAGTAGTGTTCACAAAGTATGTATACTTTCCTAGCTCCAAATGCAGAAAATTATCAGTTCTGAATAATCCTTTTTCTTGAATTTAGAGTGATCATATTTTCAAAAATATCATAAAAATTCTGTAACATCTTTATTTTGAAATAATTGAATGTCATTGATGGGTGTCTTATTTGTCCTTATATCTAGAAATAAGGAATATTCACAACTGGAAAATGGCAATTCGAAACTAGGAAACCTACTATACAAATATGATAAAGAGGTAATGATTGTACAGGTTATTTACGACAAGAACAAACGGTAGTCAGTAGAGAGCATAAGTAAATTCACAATACATGTAACATCAAACTTAACCAAGGCACAAGATTGTACAATATAAAACACAATTTAATATACTATAAATTCACTTTATATTACAGTTAAAGTAGAGCAATAAAAACAGGCTGTAATCATTACAATGTCAACTATACACTGATAAGTACATTTATATGTGTTTGCTGGTTGGAGTAAATAACAGTTATCGTTTAAAGCATTTTAAAGTATTACATGTATATAGACTTAAAAAACCTTACGAATGATGTATACTGGTAATCTAAACTGTACAAATTGTGTTTGTATGTGTACTGATGATCTATAATCAAATGGCATAAAATCAAGTCTTTACAGTAAAAAATTGATAATTCCTGTCTATAATTATGTTTATCTTGATGTTAAATGAAATGGAACTATAAAAAAGAAAGATTATGACAGGTGTCAGGTGCTATGTTAGTATCCACTGTTGCAATAACATAAACAGCTTTATGTTCAAACACATGAGATATAAGCAATGTTCTATTTTCTAAGAATGTGTATATAATGTGTAGTAATGATAGGAATGCAAGGTGTCAATAAAGAATTAGAAAGTGTCACATTCATTCAACAAGAATAACTGTGTTAGTATCATAACGAATGAAATACACCGTTAAATAATCTAATTTTGTTATAAGCAGAAAATTAGCAAAGATCATCTTTCTAAAAATCAAAGTCTAAACATTTTGAAAGATGATTGGAAATAATTTGTAAGTGAATAAATACAGAGCAGATACTAAATAGGCGTGGATGATAACCCATATCATTCATTACAGGCCTCAATGGTGAGCACCACATGATTTGACATAATGTTTTATTGACAGGAAACATACACTTCTTATTCTACTTTAAAACACTATAAAATCAAAGTTCTAGCAATAAAAATAAGTCAAATCAGAGCATAGTATATATGTAAAGAAATGTATATCTCTAGCAAACATCAGTAGAAAACATTAAATACAACAGCCATCTATCCTTTCACTGACACGACTGAGTCCACAATGTATATACAAGACTACCAAACAACAGGCTAGCTAGTGATTACCTTTCTGTGAAATGTGTGTGCAATCTTAAATAGCAGAATTTGAAAATTATTGAAAAAATGTGTATGTAAAAGAAACTGCATCTACATTTCCATGCATTCACATATGCATAAGACAATATGTAACCTAAAACCTTTTTTAAGCTATAACTATTCTAAATATTCTTTAAACTTAAATAACTAGAAGCAAAATTATTTTTGAATGTACCAAAATTTATGCTCATTCTAAAATATAATGGTTTGGTCAGTATGGGGTTTAATGTTCTCTCTAAAATATAATGGTTTGGTCAGTATGGGGTTTAATGTTCTATCTGAAAATGTCTATGCCAGATTTCTAGGAGAACAATGTAGAAAATTCACTACCAAGATTAAAGCTCATACACTATGACGTTAGTAAACTGTAAAAAAAACAACAACTAAAGTCACTACCAAAAGATCAACACTTGTATATTATTACATGAGTAATCTGTTAAACACACCAGTTTTAAATACATTTATATGCAGTGGGAATGTTAAAAGTAAATAATACAACAACAGAAATTAGAATTCCTAAAGTACAAAATAAGATGAGAAAATTACCTGATGGTTTTTAATCGTTGCATAAATCTTTTCTTGTGTCGATGTGTATGGAATTTTCGGTCTGGTGTTGAACTAGGGTCAAAATGTTCAAGGTCGACAAGTCCGTCATCAGGCAGTATGGTCTCACACCACAGTCTGCATACATTGTCTGCACAGGAGGTGACCAGCATGTTAGCTACAGACCCTCTGAAATAAAGGAAGTCATACACACTGCAATATAGGCAAGAACATAGCATTGCTTGATCCTTCTATCCTGAATAGGTAATGATGAAAGAGTTTTTCATACTGTACATTTGAATATCAATATTCATTTTTAAAACAAGTAAATATATCCTGTAAAGCAATAGTTAGATTACAATTGCCTAATATAGTTATTAGTCTACACAGCAGATGTAAGAATCTTTTTACTGTTATTGTATATGTGTTGATAAAAGGTTATTGCATTGTTTTCGTAATTCTGATTAACTAAGATACCAACAAACCTTGGCATGTTTTGACTGGTCTTTCTCCAGGTAAAGTCTGTAACTGCCCTGTAATGGGATATGTACAGCGATGCTGACCTAACTTGGCATGTAATTGCTCATCTTTCTCTAGAAACCAGTAACTTTCTAAGAGTGAGCTACCTGGTTTCATTTCTAGTTTCTTAATAGAAGTTTGTGATGTTTCCTATTTTAGTTAATAAATGTATATTTGGTTATTTGTTCTGTGTGCGTCCCAAGTTTTCCTTTTGTTTGCCCATGTCCATGGACTTACGACTTATAATATCGTCTTGGTTTTTCATATTTACTACTCTAACTTATGTGACCTACCTTGGCATGTATTTACTTGTCTTTCTCCAAGAAAAGCCAGTAACAGCCCTGGGGTGGGCTATGTATATAAAGGAATAATGATGTTCATCATTTTTCTTAGGACTAGCAAAGCTGTCTGCTCGACTCAAAGGCATGGGAACTGAAAAACATATTTAACAGGACAATTAGGTAAGGTCTAAAAATAAATCTAAGCGTTCTGTTATATTTCTACAGGACACTTTGTTTAGTCTAAAATATCTTAAATTCTTGTATATATGTTAGAAATATTTGTTCAAGAAATAATTCAGAGAATTTTAAAAAAAAATTCTTCATTTAAACTTTTTAAGTTAATCTGTAACATTAACATCAACTGAAGTGATGCTTTCACAATTTATGGTACATTTGTTCAGGGTATTAACAGAAAATATTTAGTCAAGAACAATAACTGATTCAGCTGATCTGGTCCATCTACCTCCAACAATGGTAATGAAGGTGGCACAAGCTAACAATTTATATCTGTGAATAACAACATATAAATGTACCATGGTTCGAAAAAAAAGAGTGAAATTTTATTATTGGTTCAATTAATGTAACTGCAATAAGCTTGATTGGTTGTATTATACCTTTTCTGTCTTCGTACCAAATCTTCACCATTCTGTCAGCCTAAAATACAAAATATAGAAAACTTAATTAAATACATGAAGTAATTATAATTTGTCATATTGTAAACAAAAGTAAATCATCAGACACATGAAGGGGTTGTTCTCAATGTTAAATTTGTGGTTAATTTCTTTTTCAGTAGATTTTCTTTAAATTTACTACTTTTATCCCCTTTTTGAAAAAAATTATTTTCTAAACAATAATTACAAAGTTCATTAGTTTATCCACATTTTAAGCTTTTATTTGATTTTCTAAAATAAAAATATAAAATTTTGAAGACAAAAACCCAAAAGGTCTCAGCCAATCAGAGGCTCTGGTGGCCATATTGGATGGATTTCAGCAACATTGGACACAAGTGTGAAAGGGGACCATGAGTGGAACATTAACAGCAAATATTGTCCAGATGTGCCAGCATATAAGGCTAAATGTTATAACTTTACAGACAATAAGACATGCTTACCTTCCCAGCGGATGCAAAGAGAAGACCATCATGTGAAAATCTCAGGTGATATACAGGTGATGCTGGTCTACAACATAAAGCCAGAACGTATTTTATGGCATGCTGTTAACTTAAGGTCTATAATATCTCAAATTATAGCCAAAGATAATTTAATCAAAATATTTTAAAGTTGTTCTGCAAGTGAATCCAATCTGACAAGGTTTGTTGTGTCATTGCTTAAAAACTCATTTTTCTGGAGCTGTTTATCTATGATGAGGATATTTTTAGATTGTCAATGTCTTTAGTTCTGTAATTCATCTGATTTCATCTTAATTCTAAATGAATATGTTGAGCACTAGCAAATAAATATTTTAAATGTTACGCTCTGGACAAGTTTTTCTGTTAAAAGGGAGATAACTGTGGGTATAATTGACAAAGGGTTATTGTGCACTACACACCGTCTCATATATAATGTAGTGCTTATCAGTACCCAATGTCATGAAAATATATCAAATAGTATAAAAGCTATGCTCCAGACAAAAGTAGAAAAGACGGGAAGGACGGACAAAGCGACAACTATATGCTCCCCAAAACGTTTCGGGAAGCATATAAATCTAAAAAGATACACACATGAACATTTAACTTAATTGAAGATACTTATAAGTATAATCTTGAAAACATATGTTATTGTTTAACATTTCCCTTACTTGCACGTCCAAATAAGTGCCCATGAGTTTTCTTGTTCTTCCGGTTTTGGGGGTCCTGTGTCATCCTCCTCGTGACCCCCGACTGAGAAGCGTACATGATGACCTGCTCCCTCATCGTGGTGTTCCGGGTTGTAGTGCCATATCTGGAGGGCGTCGCCACCAGTCAGGAGCTTGGATCCTACAACAGGTACATGTATGTTTTGTTCAAAAAGGGGTTTTATCTAACTTTCAATCTGAGAGTTTGTATCGATATAAACAGATTATATTAGATAACAAAGATGAGGAACAGGCAGGCAAATAATTATTTGTATATGGCTATCCATAAATGTTGAGTTGAAACAATGACATCATCAGTAACATTTTATTGTGTGTTTATTCCAAGTCAACGATGACAACAAAATTGAAACATGAAGTCACAAGTTAAACAATTATCCTATAATTCACTGACTTTAAATGTGCCCTATGATTATACATAATTATTATGCTTTCTGTAAGAATCTAAATATAAAGTCAGTTATTACATATTTACGCATAGTTTTTATAAAGGAATATACAGCGTAAACAGACTATGCCAATCACTGTTGACCCAACTATACTGTTTTCACTGGAGATGGACGAAGATTTCAGCAGTCTGTTAATTAAGCATTCAACTTCAAAGGTCATACCTTGTCATTTGCCGCATTTCACTAGCACTGTCATTTCTATTGTATCAGTGTGAAACAAGATATGTTACAGTTTTCTTCTATATGAGGAGACAGTCAGCATAATAATAACAATAAAGTTGTGTTTTGCAGTTACTATGC
>JAUMGZ010013682.1:0-10110 GCA_032359645.1 Pododesmus macrochisma | reverse complement strand
AGAAGAAGAAGAAGAAGAAGAAGAAGAAGAAGAAGAAGAAGAAGAAGAAGAAGAAGAAGAAGAAGAAGAAGAAGCAAGTCATATATGAATCAAAGAAAATAGAAGAAAGAAATAAACAATATAACATTGTAGTTCCCATCTTTTTTTACAGTCTTTATATAATTGCTGATTAAAAATGTTCTTATTTGTAGCTGACGAAATCATGCAGAGAAGCGAAAATATCCCTAAACACGAATGGTTGGAATTCGGCTTTGGTATCAATGTGTTCCGCGTTTTAGTTTTACTATTATAGTTTATACGCGAGATGTTCCGAGTGTTAAAGTAACACACACACTAACGAATAGTAACTTTTGCTTGGCTTTTAATTTATTTTTAAAATGGTTATTTTTATCAAGCATGAAAGTTAGTAACAATTTGTTAATTAAACCTTAAGCTTAAGTATCTTCACCAAGTAACCAAAATTCAAAAATAACCAACATTTATTATTGTCTCCACGTGGGTATTGCTCGGAACAGATATTTAGACAGTGTTATCGGTTTATGTTTATGTTATCGGGCAGAGTTCATTCAGTGATATAGGTGTATCAGGATACGATTTTACCTGTTTTGTAACCAGTGAATTGTGTCATGGCTTATATGCATGTGCACGAGAATTACAGACCATTTATAACCTGCATTGATGCTATTATTAAACTATACCACTATACACCCTAAATTCGTCTGCATACTAATGAGAGAAATGGACGATCAGGAGGCGGGTCATCGTGAATTTTTCGTTATTTCGCTGGCTTGAAACCTGGCATCAAGCTATTCAAAAAAATTCTTTTTAAGACAGATCATCTTATTATAGTGCTATTATAAATATATCGTTTTATTGAAGTTATTACTTTCATCGTACCGGATTGTGTATGCCACTTTAATTTGTTACAAATGTACACATTTTTGTTTCACAATATATATAACAGTTGATATACGCGACTTTCCGAGTGTTAATGTGTTACGCATTTTGGTTTATTCAAAGTTCACAAGTGTGATATTTTCTTTGTATTTTAAAATGCCATTATCGTAATTACTAGTTTTTTTTTTATAAATTGACATTTTCATTTTCACCATTTTGTATTGATTCGTGGTTTTTAAACTTTCGATGTCTGCATCAAGAAATGCATTTCTATAATGTAACACAACAAACAAGCAGTGCTATATCACATGAGATGGATATCTACTTTACGAAAATTTGTGCAAAAAGAGTCAAATATTCAAATTTTAAACTAAGACCCCCGCATAAAAATTCTTTTATATTGTAAATCAAAATTTATCATTCTTTGACAACTTGCAAACACACAAAAATGTTGATGTCTTCTTTAACTTCCAAATGAATATTTATGAGCAGTATTCATAAGGCCTATCAGTGATCTTGAACATGATAAAAATACTAATTTAAATATTTCATTGTAAGAACAAGGTGCATATTTTCATTGCATTCTATTTTGCCTATTTATCGCTCCTCATAACAAATAATATCAATCTATGTTACACATGCATTTACAACAACTATTCACAGATACGTGAATTGTAGAATAAATTGACAGTAGATAAATAAAACATTTTTGTGTGGATAGAATTTATCTTTTCTTGTCGGTTACAGGTGGTGCGATTTGATTGGTCAGTTACACAGTTGTGTCTTATTCTAAATAATTTTTGGTTGAGAATTTGAAATTGTTTATGTTTATATACGCTTTAAGTAAAAGCTCACTTATGGAAACATTTAGCTGATTTAAGTATTATATTTTGGTATGCTTTAGAACAATAATGTATATTTTTAGGTTGGTCAGCAATATTGTGCTTTTGGACACAATAACATTGTCCACGGTCAATAATACATGGTCGTGCACTTTGCCCCAAAATATTAAAACTGCATTTTGCCATGGTCTTGTTGATGTTATGGTCCTATAGTATGGTCGCTCGTTAAAGATTCTCTTCATACATGTGTGCGTTTGTTTGTCTTATTTACTACAGATCTCCTATATATGCGTTTGTTTCCTTTTATATTATTATTATTATGTTACCGTTATCAATTTTCAAACATCCTCTTTTCAGCGATTCTACAATATTCTTCTTTATAAGATGACGTGCGAATTAAGATTTCTATTTTAAATAAAAGGCCCGGCCTATCTAGCATAAAAGAAAAGAACGCACGTTAGTTTCGAAACAAGGTAGGTAACACAGACTGGTGTATTATGAGTTAATGGCGGGGTTGGCTGTGTGCTGACAGTCTACACAAAGTTGAACTTCTGTCAATATAAGAAAAAAACTTTGAGAGTATCGGGATGTATCGGTTAAGCTGCATGAAAACATTGACATGCTACGATATTGTAGATGAGAAAGACGTCGCCTGATTTATCGTCGCATGCATCGTTAACACATATAATGGACTTATTTATTAACACCTAACATTGCACTACCTATAATGACAATCATTAAAAACACGTATTCAAGGTGATGTGATATGAACATTCTGTAATGCTCTGATTCTTAATCTAGAAACACAATCTTCCGCCACGTTATATCAATACAAATACAAATGAAATGTAATTCTTTTATAAATATGTGTGGGAAAACTTTCATGTTGGGCTAAATTTGAAATTACAAAGTAGAATAATTGAAACTCTAACATCTTTATGTCATATATTCAAATAACACTGTCGTATCTTCAGTTTGTTTCACGTGATGATGTTTCATTTCTTCAATATATCAAAGGTTTCATTATTCAATGTTTCTGTATGTTTGCATTAATTGGACAATCTTTGATGATTGAATGCAGTATATAACGATGTTACCTAAGGTCATGAGGCTATTTTCTCTTAAACTATCGTCATTACATGTAGTAGCATGCAATTTTTTTTACTTTATTTTCTATCATAGTATATATATATACATATATATATATATATATATATATATACATGTATATGTATTTTGTTTTCTTGTTGCTCAGTGTATATAATAGTAAGGTACAACGCGGTGCTGTACTTATCTATATACGGTGTTCTGTGTATTATGTAGATGTAATTTTATTTATTGGTTTGTATGAGGTCTTTGTGCCAACATGAAAAGGAATTATTAAACCGCTTGATCTATCAGAGAGGGCCATTTTATAGGCAGATATGAATTTTGAATAACCTTGAAACTATTTAATATGAGACTAACAATGTTCAGCTTTGTGATAATCATAATTGAGAACTGTTGATTTGGTGTGCGTCTAAAATAGATAATTTCTGGGCTCAGTAATAAATACTAAGGCACAAAGTATTGCGTCATCTTTGATATTGTAACACTTTTATGTACTCCTAAAATGTATGTACACTGAACATGTTGTATCTGGTTTTTTCTTCTTTTTAGTTGATGGTAATACTTATATATCTGCTCTTTGAGTTACAGTTATTAAAGTGACATACACACTCCGGTACTAATCATTGAGATGAAAGCAATTACTTCAATAAAACGAAATATTTATAACAGCGCTATAATTAGATGATCTGTCTTACAAAGAATATTTTTGATCAGTTAGATGCCAGGTTTCAAGCTAGCGAAATATTAAAAAAATTCACGAAGACCCGCCTCCTGATCGGTCAGTATCCCTCATTAGTATGCAGACGAAGTTATGATGGGCAGCTACATAGTTAAAAAAAATAGCACCAGTACCAGTCATGTGGTCTAAAATATCCGTGAAAATCAAGCACACGTCTATATGGCCCTGACACAATTCACAACTTCTAAGCAGGTAAAAGCGTATCCTGAAACATCTATATCACGGAATGAACTCTGTCCTATAACATAAACAGAAAACAACAACACTGTCTAAATATCTGTCTCGGGCAATACCCACGTGGAGACGACTTGGGGATGTTCTTCTTGTTTTGGTGCGTTATGCCTGTCAGTCATTTATGATTCGCCCCGAATTACAATTTGTTTTTGTTGAAATTTGGATACATGAGGTATAGGTTTAATTAACGAAAAGTTTCGAACTTTTCATACTTAATAAAAATAACCATTTTGAAAATAAAATAAATCCCAATCAAAAATTACTATTCAGTAGTGTGTATACGACTTTAAGTGTTTGGTCTCTCGTCCTAATTTTAAGGGATATTAATATATGGGTGCAAAGTAGAAATAGCCCATTTCTCCCTACACGTTTTTTCGCTGAATTCACTTATAAAAAAAATTAATTTGTTGACGTTGTTGTCACTGTATAGTATTTAGTATTTGAAATGTTTATTGTTTGTATCAATTGTTTGTTTGTTTGTTTGTTTCGTGGCATTTGAGTAGACCTTTCGTGTACACATTGTGCTACTAGTAGCATTTCACTGCTGTAATGGAGAATTAGGAAACTGTCGCAGGAAACTGGTAGCTTATTCTTAAAATGAAGGTGAAAATCAATAAAAATCAAATACGCTAACAAAATGAAACAACAAACAAACACACGATCGAAAAAAAGTCTCGTCCAGTTGATCAGATCGTTTCTCCATTTTGTACATTAACATACTCCATAGGAATCTAAGTTTTGTGGAATGCGAAATGTGAAATGTTTTTATTGTAGATATAAACATCAATATTCAAAGAGGCCTATGTATAGTTGAAATAAAAGATTGTAACTTCACAAATACACAGCACAGCACTCAAGGACGTTACCGTCTGGACGGTTTACAATTCTCAAATATCGGACGACATCTCTCGCAGACGACAGTTCCGAACACTGAGCAATAAACCCGACACAAGTTTCATAGTTCTAGAAATATGTCCCTTGTGGGGAAGCCGTGTTATTAATTTGAAATCATTTCGCTGTTAAATGTTATCCTGTGTTTCCTGTGGGATACCATGTTCTCAGGGAGGGTAGATAATGTATCGTCTGCTCTGGAATGAACTCATATCGTCCACAAAAACCAATATATAACTCCGATGATAACGCGTCTTCTATGGAGCTATATTTTTCCGCATGACAATAATTTGATTGAAACAACGTCCTGCGATCCTCGACAAAAATTGCTTTTTCGATGCACGATATGAGATCTAACGAGCATCCTCTGAGGTATTTTCCGGTGGTAAATATTTTACAGAAAACGAAAGCCATACTTAGATCCGATTATTGCTGTAATTTTACCATATTGAATTATTAATCAGCTTTTTGCAGACCTGTATTTAGCACGGGACGAATACCAGTGCGAGTTGCCGATCAGGACGAGATGATCTCAGTTCTGAATATTCGCCACCGATGAAATAAATTGAACGGCTCTTGTCGGAATCACGGCGCCAGTGGACTTCCGTTACTCCCATAATGCAGTATGATTTTCTGATTTACAACCGTGCCATTTTGGCCTATAATCATGAAAATAATTTTTGCTGAGGAATATTAAAAATATTTTACTGCGGTATTGAACCAGTAATCATCATTGAGTTAAAATTATCGTAGTCGTCCGTAAAATAATTAATGCTTAGAAAAACAAACCTATCAATTCGGCAGCAGTTTATGCTGTCGGAGAAGTGAAGTTTCCCTCTCGCAACATTAATTCCTTGTATTGATAACGGTGATATTTTTTCTTTCTAGCTTACCAGAACTTATCGTTTTGTTTTTCTACTTATACGACAGAGATAAGTATATTAAACTATTTTCATTGTTTTGTAATACATTATTTGTTTATATCCATGAGTTGTAAGACTAAAGGTTATCAAAGAACTTTAACCAGTTTTTGGTTGGTCATTGACGTAATAAAAGGCTATAAAGTGCAACTTTGTGATATACAGAAGAAGTTGAGTTGTGCACGAGCTCTACGGTCAAAATAAAAAAACAAAATTAATTTGTTAACAGACACTTTAAATAACTACATCAAAATCAGGTATCGGAATTAGGAATTGAAGCACTCGCGCAACATAACAACATTCAACGTCAACAGTGTACCCATTTGAAAGTCTTGTATCACGGGTGGTAAAAGTCATTCACAAATAATAAAAGAAAACAAATTCACGAGAGGCTGAATAAAAAATGTGTGATTGTCCAATAGTTTAAGGACACATGTCCTTCAAGTCCTTTTCTGAAGAGATGATATCAAGAACTTATTAGATAAGCGCCATCTATATTGTTAGTGTTAAGGTCATATTTAATATTTAAGGATTTTCAACGCCTGAAAGAATATTGAGTTTTTGTTTTTATAATATTTTTGCTGTGGTCATTGACATTTTGAAACTATACATGTGCCTGGCAAAAGCTGTATACAGCAAAGATAACTCTCGGTTAATTATCTAAAGTAAATCACAAATTAACAAACGGAGAAAAAACTAGATCGAACGGGTGTGAGCATGATTTGGCATAATTAGATACAGTTATAGCCATAATGGTCCTAAAACAGCGTCTATCTGGCAATGATACAGCTGGTATGTATTAAACCGTTTTAACATATAAAAACAATTATTGCCAAACGACCTTAGCAACACTTCGAAAACAGTGCTTGATTAAAAACGTAACTACTTTTAATAAATCTAGGATTAGTTTGGAGGGAAAGCGCACGTGCACTTGATTTATGTACGATATTACGCTGACAACGTTTGACGGGTTTGTTTACAAACGGCACAAGTCTAAAAAACAAAATACATTTGAACAGAGATACTTGTACTAAGCACGCGCATACTGTAAACAAGTGGACACGGTCAATTTATATTGTCAGGACATTTTCTTGTAGCTATTCATTTGTCACATTTTTTGAAGTGACTGACCACGTGCAGGCCTTTGATAAATGTCCTCTTTCGCTAAAAAGCTCAGTGCGAAAAATACGTCATAGATTTTTTAATTCTTTAATTGCTAGCTCCCGATCGCTCTTTTTACCAACCCGATCACGCCATCAACATCTTGAAAAATATCAAAAACATTTTTCTTGGTGTATTTCTTTAATAAGCTTGATGGGGTGCATTATAACGAGCAGCCAAAAGCCACGTGAGGTCGTTACTAAGGCGCATGCAGAAGTTGACCTCTGACAGACACACTCGAATTCCCACCGAGAGTGGGCGGGGGCATGCGCAATGATATGGGTAATGAACACGACACGCAGGAGGCATTTTAACAACAAATGAACATTCCATAAAAATAGTTGTTACATCAGAAACATCTGCACGTGCATTAGTAATCATGCATATGAGATAATCCCACCGAGCATTACAGGAAACGGATTAACCGAATCCCGGGACGCATAATAAAAAGTATATCCGAAATGCGAGAAAATGGAAAATAGCTGATAATTTCGTCAACGCCGCAGTTTCGAGATTTTTTGAAAACACTTATATCTTTAATAGCATGTGATAATGGAAGCGTTTATTCTAGTAATTGTTTGTGAGCATACCCCGTACTGTGTTAATCCACAATGGTATTTGAAATGAAGGGAATACGCTTAGATGTCAGAAATATGGCATTTTCATTTGGTATACAGGCGGGAAAAACTTGTTGATCAGAAGTAACCTGCTAGCTAAGCAACATTTTTGGATAATCAAAACAATAAACCTTCAACAACAAAAAATGAAGACATGTGTAATTATGAGTAGTGCACAGTGTGATATACGGATAAAGTAATGCTACTTCCGGTTTAGGGCAATGAATTCAGTAACCGGAGCAATTGTTAAAACTACATTAAAAGTAAAAAATAATATATATGTAAGGCGATTGTAATATGAAATGATACAATATAGGCGAAACACAGCAACACACATTCGAGCAATTCTAAATACATATGGCTGAGGAGATCGTCAGTAGAAATCTAATGTGTTACATACAATTTATTTGCTAAACGACATCCTTATATTTTTTCAAAGTTTGGTAATAAAAGACAGGAACATTGAATATGACTATGTGAGATAGAATGAGTAAATTCTCCGACCAATATCCCCAAACACAGTCAAAATAGAGTGGTTTCACTCAAAACGAACCTAATCGCTACCTTGCGAGTTCTCTGATTGTTGGCAAAGTCTAACAACTCTAGATCAATATTGTTCGAGTGCAGTAGATTTCCCGCGATAAAACGCTCGTAAGATAAAGATTCTTAATCAGGTACAGCCCGGAGCGGGAAGGCGCACATGTCCTTGACTCGTAACCGGACGAGAAATTGAATTTGGGCATGCACCGCGATGGTTATCATCCCGCGCGGAATTACATATCCGGGAGTGCATCTCATATCTGCAGGGAATACAGATGTTGATCGAAGGAGGATCTTGAAACAGGGTCATAACTAAAATTACAGCCAACTTGTGCATACAATAATTAGGATGGATTAATGATACGCTACGCGTTTGGCCTTGTATTAGACTGGTTAATCTCCCTTTGATTCCCGCCCTTACATACATATATATGGCAATCGGCAAACCTCGGTCGATTCCGTACCTCAAATCATACCTCGGCTGTATTAGGTTAAGTGATATGCAGGTACGCCCTTACAATTCTCCGCCGGAAATAGACCCTCTCATTACGTATGTAGAAAACAGCAGTAGATCTAGACATTGTTATGTCACTGAGTCTTATAGGCGTGCTCATCAGACAATAATTCAAACCTAACATACCCAAAATTTCTGCGTATGCATAATTTTAAAAGTAACGTTATTGAAACCATCCATATTTTGTGGGCGCAGCCATTTTGAAAGTAGTGCTTTAGACATATGGTCGCTTACGTGATACAACCGAGGTTAGATTACAGAATCGGCCGAAGTGCGACGAATGCATATATGATAGAGCTCAGCCCTGGTAGGGAGAAGTGAATAAACTGTGGGAGATAACCAGTCTAGTTTGGCACACGAACGTACTGCACAGTTTTAGTGTTGTTGGGATTGTTAATGTTAAGAGAAACATCCAGAATAGAACACTATTTTAATGACCAGTAATATTGTATCGCACATGAACATCAAAACGCAAATACTGTAATTAATGACCGACTCTTTACCTACGAAAGCACACTGGGCTCAATTTGAATAGTTTGAGGAAATTTAGAAAAAAGGGAAAACAAAAGATGTATTTACGAGATAAAGAGTAGTAATTTTAATTTTTTTATCTCGAAAATACGACTTTTTATTTTAGCTTATTCGAATAAAGTCGTATATAGGCTTTCGTGTTTATCTCAAATTTACTGAAAAGTTAGTGTTCGAGAATCACTCTCCCTATCTTTAAACACCACACATTCAATGTTTGTGTTCTGTCCTCTATTTAGATATCTTTATAATGTATTAAGCTTGCTGCTTTCCTTTTGTACCATTACGATAGTTAATACACCAAGCTGAACTACATACTTGTTTGCTTGGCCAAACAAGTTAAGATTTGCATGCAAAAACACAACTATATGTTCTCTATCTTCTGTAAAGCCAAAATATTCGCGGTCAACATGGACCACGTAACTGGAATTACGAATATTTAGAGAGACAACGAGAAACCTTTAATTCCTTTTCTGTCTACACAATTACAGTACCTGTCGGACAAGCTGGTGACATCCAAATCATGCTTACCACTTGCTACTTTGGACAGGGGTGTGCGAGACGCCTTCTTGACTGCGTACCTTTGGGCATACTTTATAAGCAATAAAGAATACGGCCAGTGTATTATTTAGGCGCAAATCTTATTTTATAGCAGTCGGAACGATTTCAGAACAAATTGATCGGTAAAATTATAGATAATTAAGTTACTAGTTTCCTGACTTAAGCACCTCGACCTTCCCTGTCTAAGGTCGCCTATCAAAAAATATTGCTTCGGGTTTAAGTTTCCTACAATCATAAAATGAATTGACAAATTATCTTAATTTTAAGGGAGAAAGATAATTGCGTTTTCATGAAAAGTCAGTGATTTATGTATCGATTCACCGATTTATAGTAAGAGTCTATCCTGTTGTGTTAGAGAGAAAACTGTTTTTTATTTCTGTGTTACTACTTGTGGTTGAACATATTGTTTTAATCGATGTATCAATGACGTTTTTAGTAGTGTTCTTTTTTTCTTTCTGAAAACATATATCAAATTGATACGGAGACACCAAGGCGGTTGACACATGTCTAACTGATACGGAGACACCAAGGCCGGCGACACATGTCTAACTGATAC
>JAUMGZ010013671.1:0-10111 GCA_032359645.1 Pododesmus macrochisma | reverse complement strand
ATTGAAATAAATTGCAATCAATAAAATCTTTTCTCGTACGTGTTTCTCCTGTTTCAATACCCGTGGGAGTTCTTAATCTTAAAATTCCTTATATTAATTGATTGAACACCTATTAATTGAACGACCCTTTTATTAAAATTCATATTAGCGACAATAATTACTCAAATTGGAATTTAATTGAAATTAACACACACGAACGGAACCGTTCTTTTCTTGGTGCACTTTTGTATCTTTGTTGGATTAGATTTTGTTACATTACGTCAATAGCCAACATCCAAATCATGCCATGAAATGTTCAAAATATATCGTCTGCTTGTTTGTTAAATATTCATGCACTTTTGCGTTGATCAAAATGAAAAATAACAACACGTTCCCTTTGAAATGAATTCAAATTTCGGCATATTGATTTTTGCTTCTTTGTTTATATACAGATATACTTAAGTCTAGTACTTAGCAATATGTTTCATTTACTGATTAAAATGAAAAAAAATAATAATAATACAAATATCCTTTGAAATCATAATTCGCGTGTTTTCACGCAAAAGCTAACATTATCAAAGGTTTGAACGTTTCAGTATAACTTGTGAAATTATCGTTAAACTCATTGAGAATAGAAATTTCTGTTTTACGTAGTAAGAACAAATTACAAGATACGAAACCACATGCGAATTAGTTTTTTTTATTATTAAATTACATGTATCTACTGAAATATTTATATTCCACTTATGAACTGCTAAAATGTACTTTTTTCTAAGCAAAACACGCCTTTTCCCAAGGAACTGTGTCTATATGTATTAATGAGTTCAAAACTTGTCCAAATGTAAAACAAGAATGTGATCTTGGCTTTTTTGTATACATATTTCTAATTTTGAAACTTGTTAGCGCTGTTTTTTTCGGGATTCTTTTCTTGCGTCATCTGTGTATGCACTGAAACACTTCAGTATTCTTCACCACGTGTCTTTGTCTATACAATACTTGTAATAAGCCAAAGATACACACCTACACAATATGATACGTTTCGCTTGAAAAGTAAGATCTCTCAGGCGTTGACCTATATCAATTTTTAACTCAGAGTTTTTTTAACACCGTTATTTTATTTCACGCAGATTTTAATAATTTTTAGCAGACTAATGTTATGTTTACATGTTTTCAATGCCTACAAAACCAAGCAGCTTTGTGTCTAGTCGTCAGGTCTGTACTTTTAAATACTCGTAGACAATACTGACCCAGACTTTATATCGTATTGAGTTCTAGTATATCGTGTAAGGCCCTTACATCAATATCCGGAAGGTGATTTCAATATGATCGCTGCCAAAACGAACAATCAGAAACACTAGGTTATAGATGGAATGATGTTCGGTTATTTTTGTCGTTTTGGGGGTCAACTTGATACTAAAATCCATAATACGTATGTGCTACAATGCATGTTTCTGTTTTTACATATACATTTAGTATGTGCAAATTGTGATGCAACAATAATATAGAAGCTTTATTGTTCCCCGGTTTCTATTGGCTTCCTATTCTATATTTGTCCATATATATGTCCACTTTAAATGTTTTCTTCCTATGTATCCTTTTCACCCCTGAGCGACCGTAGTCTCGCCTGTACTGCTCACATGGATTATTTCCATGATGTTTCATGATGTTTTGCACTCATTCGAAGCTAGTGAAACTACCGCTGCCAGTCAACAGGAAAACATAATGTTCAAAAGGTTCCACTATTTTTTTGTTTATTTTTCTTTCACTTTTTCAACAATACAACAAAACATTACAGAACACATATCATACATATATGGTCATACTAAAATATCCTTAAGACAAAGCAAACATTATTTATAGGATGTTTATGGAATAACAATTTTATATTTATAGGATGTTTATGGAATCAATTTTATATTTATAGGATGTTTATGGAATAACAATTTTGAATTCAGTAAACATGTCCATGAATGTGAGCCACTTGGTCTAAATAGTTTGTTTATACGTTCATATAATCATAACTGTAAATGTGAATGGAAATGCTAATTCCACTAGACCCAAAAAGCCAATTTATGATGATCCCATTCAATATCACTCGTGAAACCTCCATAATGTCTCTATCCTATGTCTATTCATGCCATAAATATCCTTACTGTCACACAAACACCAACACTGCCACCAAACTTATCATAAAGTACCCCTTTTACCACATGTCCGACTTAATCATGGTTTTTTGTTTACTCTGTACTCAGATTATGGCGATAGAGATATACATTTATATCAAGTTTCACTTTGAAGCTGCGGCAGTCGTGCATGTAACATATCATATATATATACTGGTAGTTAGGACAAATCGATTTAATTCAACATGTTAATATACCATAGTCTAGCTCTTCTTGGTGGTTTGCATCGATTTTGTTTTCAAATGAGGTAACAGGGACCAATTGGAGATTTAACTTAGTTAAAACAATCTGTTCGTTGTTCGTGAATACTACCAGGTAATATACATAGCTTATTAGATTTTAAAAAAGAAGGCAACTTTATTTTAAGTTCTAGATACGTAAACTGTTATTAGATATAGGTTTCTTTTTATATATGAAACTATTCATCTTAAATTTATCATTTTGAATAGTTTAAATCTTTCCACTTTAATTATTGAGAGCTATTCCGTAATATGCTGTGGGTTTCGCAACACCGATATCAGAGCGGTACGCCTATATATACGTACATAATGGTACCCTCGTTCCCAAACAGCAATGCAATCAATTATGATAATGTCTACTTATAAGACAGGAATTTTTAAACGTTATAAAATTTCGAAGGTCGACACACCTTTCAGTAGTGCAAACGTTTCACAGTCTCGTTGCTTTCTTGTTGTTTTTTAACCATGTAGCATAACGATAACAGGGTGGGTATTCCTTCAATTCTGTTCCTGTGGCGAGATAATCTAATTTGGAATGATTATTAGAAAAGCTAACCGTAACCCAGCAAGTATGACCTAAAATAAGTTTGGAGACGCCGAAACAAACAAATACAAGTTTGTTGCCAGGCGCGTCTTGTTTTCTTTTTAGATGTCTTATGTGTGGTGTTGCTTCTCTGTCTTAGTCAATCACCATCTATCATACATCTCCCACTGTCCAATTTTAACGATGTATTTTATGCATATAATTTGTCCATAAACATCAACTATCAAATCATGTTGCTGACTTTTGTCAAACCCTCTGAATTCAGGGGAATTAGCTGTTGATCAGTGGTCATTCTTTTTTAATTTTGCGATGACTTTTGTTATGTATCTGTGTGCAGTCAAGGTGTCAAATTCTTTTCATTTTGGTATCCATGTGAATGCAATCACATTAACCGATGGCTATCTGACTGTATCCCACTTTGATTCACTGGATAATATGATGACAATGGAATCCACGTCGTTTTCAACAAGTTAATATTCTTTCCAAGCCAGTAGACACAGGAAGTTAACAACTAATGAGGGATTGTCGTTTTAACCGTGGTGAGATGACTTAAGCGTGTTAGCCTGACAAGATAAGAACTGTACATATAAGTGGCGTTTACTTTATCATGTATTACATTCATTTCCTTTTTTGTCATGAAAGAAAGTTTAAGAAATAATACAATTATTGTCAATGTCTCTGTTACAAACGACTAACCAATTGGTTTACAAAGCACGGAACTACAATCTGTCTTCTAATTTCTGTTCAACGTCACGCCACACTCTCTAAGCCCCTAGTAACCCATCGCTTAAGCACCAAATAAAAAGGTCGCTACTGCCCGTAAGAAATTCAAATCCAATCGATTATTTGCAATAATTGTTTTCCGTTAGATCTGGCCAGGTTATTGTACGATTTGTCATGCTTTTTGTGACTTGGACTAGACCAGAAGATGAAATCAATCACACTCATACAAATAGCTCTCGCGTTCGTTTTGTGATGTCGATCACATACTCCGAGAAATAGCAATAATATCAAAGACATACTGGATGATTCCAATACTGTTATTAATCCGTGAACTAATTCCTGTAAGAACTTTTTTGTTTCCGCTTTTAGTAATTTTGATTCATCACTTTTCGATAGAAATAATGCTCGGTTTTATCATGGATATCTAGTATTTAATATTTTTGAATTTCCAATTCTCATGGTCAAATGATCTCCAACCTTGGAACTCTGATCATTGTAATGGAAGGAAAAGAAGGAGACAGTCAGTCCCATGGTTATATATTCTGTACATCCTGTTTCGTTCCCCATTCATTAATGTCTATTAATGTCTAACACAGGTCAGTATCATTAAATACCGGCAGAATATGTAAAAAAGGAGAAAAAATAAAATTGGTACACATATACCTATACATTTGAAGACAAATACTTTGGTATATAAAATGATTCGAATATGATTGTTTAATTTCAGGATGTACTATATAATGTGTAATTAAACAAAAACTTAATAATTGTTGCACTCGATGATCATTTATCTATGACAATTGGTAGACTCTGGATGGCTCTTAGAGATCGTCAGAAATCTGACTTTTAAGGATGGTACATGTAAAATGGTTGCATCTGATGCTTGCTAAAGTGATCAAAGGAAAACACTTTAACTTATTTTCTCTGTGTTGTAATAATTTCATCAAGCAAGGTATTATGTCAAGGTGATTCAAGATGTGTTGTAATAACCTTTCTATTTGTAGATTTTGTTTTAGAAAAGAAACGAGATAAAGGACAATTCGGTGTGAACTCTGTCTACGTTGATAAGAGCGTCTCATACTTGCCAACCTTCAACACCTCAAATGGGGGAGATTTAAAAGTTCCATGGGGGAGTTTTAATGTTAAAGTAAGAAATAATAGGGAAATTAAGAATGTAATTGAGGAGATAATGCATGAATGATTAAAAAAAAATAGTCCCAAAATAGGCAGTCTCAGTATAATTGGGGTTGACTTGGCAGTTTGGTGTCTAAACGCTTAAATTGGGACTGAAACGAGACTTTACACTGTAACACCAGTTATCGTTCGAAAGGTTTTCTTGACGTGAGATCAGGAATGAAACGAGACTTTACATTGTAACACAATTTCACGTAAGAATGGTTGTCTTGACGCGAGATCAAGGCTGAAACGAGACTTTACACAATTTAATACCCTATATCACGTTGAAAGATTACCTTATGTCTAACGCGAAATCAGGACTGAAATGGGGCTTTACACGTTTATGAGTTCACGTCAGGTTGTCTGGACGCGAAAACAGTATTGAAACGACACTTTTTACAGTTACTCAGCAGTTCACGTCAGTGCGAGATCAGTACAGTACTGGAACAAGACTTTACACGGTTACACTAGCACTCGTCACGCCTCGGTGGCTTCAAATTTACAAATTTTACTCCAAGTCACCTCTTTACTATAAGAAAACCTTCCTGTATACAAATATGTTCCAACTTGAGTCCATTTAACTATACTTAACTTCAAACACAGGGCCATTTTAACAGACAAAGGAAAGTCCAGTACCCCTCCTACAACCTGTTCATGACGTATCTATTTGTATCTTGCCTCCTATAGCACTAGTTTTAAAAATGGCTGCGCCCATAAAAAACTGGTTAGTTAGTTAGTATTGAAAGTTCCTGGTTTCAATAACAGCTTTTAATATGATACATACGCAGACATGTTGGGTATGTTAGGTTTGAATTATTGTCTTGTGAGTAGGCACACTGCTCAGTGGCATAAACGTGTCTAGATCTACTGCTGTTGTTTTCTACATACGTAGTGAGAGGGTCTGTTTCCGGCGGAGAATTGTTGTAGATGGGGCAGGCCACAAATTTATATATCATGAAAAGGTTGTATAAGAAAGTAGTACCGGAATTTCTTAAGTGCTTTTGAGATTGCACTGTGTTTAAAGGTAAATGAATTAATGAACTCAAGTAGGAACTTATTCGTATTCAGGAAGGTTTTCTCATAGTAAAGAGGTGACCTTTGAGTAAAAGTTTGTAAATTTGAAGCGGCGTAGGGAAGTATTTCTTTGGGTATCCCCGAGCTTATTTTAGAGTGATTTCGGTGCTTTCCAATTTTCCCGCTCCGGCCATTTCAGATTTTCGCGCATAGCCTATATGAAAAGAGATGTCAAGTTTTCCTGTTAGATGTCTATGTCAATGCAAGTCATTCCTCCAAAAAATGCATTTTAAAAATTGTGTGATAATATTTCTGTATATAGTAAGGTTTATATAGTGACATTAATGTGTGGCCTGCCCCCTAGATACGGGATCGACCGAGGTTTGCCGATTGTTACACCAGTTCACGTTAGAAAGGTTGACTTTACGCGAGATCAGGACAGGACTGGAGCGTGACTTTAAACGTTTTCACTAGTGTTCACTTATGAAAGGTTGTCTTGACGCAACTTCAGGACTGAAGCGAGACTATACGCGTCCTGTTACATGTACGCTGATAAAATTAGGACTTTTCCATTAACGCGAGGTCAACGTGTCCATGTCTGTCGTTTTATCTAAAAACACTAGCCGATGTATGATGTTAACATGTCTATATGATGAACACTGTCTCTGTACATTTCCGTTAAGGACTTGTCGCTTTATGTAAATACGTTTGAGACGGTAAAATGGACACATTAACCTAGTGATTACAAGGTTATAATGCTGTCTACAGACTTGTGTCTGAGTGCAGTTCACTCTCGTCGTGACATGCCTAATATATTCTATGTCAATTAATGTCAAATCCGTACAGCAAACAGTTGTCTTACACCGCCGTTCAAACGCTGAGATTCTATGAACGTGTAACAAACTGCATAGTGAATTTTTAATTTCCTCTGAATTGTTTTACATTCAAATGTTAGCATTGTTTTTTCGAAAATTGTAAGGTTTATTTAAAATCAGAACATTATTCTACACTTTGAAGTATGAAGATTTCATTATGGTAATTTTTTCATATTGTTTTGTGAATTCCCCATCCGGGATCACGTTGACCTACATAGAAATGCTGGTCCCCGTTCTCGTCATTACTCTCTCGCGACACTGACAGGGTTTTTGTTTGTTTGTTTTATTGGGGCTTACCGCCCCTTCAACTCATGTATATGCCATATCAAGGCGGTATCTGCGTGTGACAGTGCACACTGATGGAGACCTGAGAGTGCCGTCTCACTGAAATATCACGCCGCAGACACATTGACATAACACTTAACTCGGTCACATTATCCTGAGCACAAACCAGTCCTTTTCTCCGAAGACAAATACATACTAGATCTAGTATGCATTAATATGTTTGTTTCCCTGGGAATTCATGAGTAAATGTAACACATTCTAATCAGACTAATTGATTGATTCAAGTGATTAATGAAAATGAGTGAGATACGATGATAAAACACCAACTTTTCTTTGGATGTTCTGGTTTATGTTAATCGCTAAAAGACTCCTGCAATTAGGACGGTGGTCTAGAACTGAAGAATCCACCTATTTAATTGTGGTTATGTGTACTGCTGATATTTATATACAATACCTTCAATTTGTGCGTTAAGGTCAACTGCAAAAAGCATCGACAAAACGAAAGGTGAGTTCAATAATAAAGAAATGTCTAGCTTTATAATATGATTGGATTAACTAGTTAATCTGTACTAAGAGTTACGCTCCATCAATTCATTAAAACTTATCAGAAATTAAATTTGAAGGAAATCTTTCGAGAAACAAGTGTCAGTAACCTTAAGATGCAAAATGATGAAAACCACCCCAAAGAAAGATAACTCTTTGGAATTTTTCACAAGAAAAATCGATTGATGCACAGCTTTAACTGTTTCTGGTACGTCAACAATGATTGTTTTCATTTCCTTTTAATGGGTTATATTTATCATGTTGATTGATTGTATATACATGATTATTGGAAGGTATAAACTAAAGTGAAAAGTTGTTTATGTACCGACAAAACAGTGTATACTTGTAGACAAATATGGCCAAAAGATACACTTATATATTTGAAATGGTAAAACGTCAGTGTGACACACAACAGATACACTTTATTGTTGATTACTTGAACACACAACGAAACAGATTGAATTATCTGAAGATATAATGTTTTATGTACCTAGACTTGACTTAGATCTGTGTGGAGACATTGAATATAAAACTGAGATTTTAAAATTTAGACTACATGTATAATGGTACAATACACATAATATGTTCATTAATGTTCAAGAATGTTAAGGAATTTTCAAAAACAAATTATTAACTTCTGTTTACATATCAACACACCTACAATTGTTCTCCTTAAAAACAGCACAACAATCTTGATTTATTCGGACATACAATTATATATGTGTATGGAGTAAAACATACTCTTTGTGGATAACGCAGTGAAAACCCCATATTAAGTTTTCCACATCCCAGATAAGACTTACGATATATGTTTTCGCTCATCGCTTAACTGGTCAAATATTGTATATGTATTGCTCTTGTTTGAAGGAGCTATGAGTTTCTATTTAAATAAAAACGGTAATTAAAGGAATTCAAAGTTACAGTGAACCATGCACTGGAAGAAAAAACAAACAAGTACATTTGAAACTTACACTATACAAAGGAAATGTTTCAAAAGAAGCTCGAAAGAGGAGACACATTCCAGAGAAATTCGATTTCAGAGGACCTTTTCCCTTTACAACTGATGCATTGTAGTGCCACCGTGGTCTTAGTAAATTGTTGCATGTGTTGGAATATAAATAAAATGTTGCCAGCATCAGGTAAACTAAGATTATATATGAACGGATTTATCGAAGTATGCAATGACCTGATACCTCTGTGTACTTTAGACCGAGAGTTACTGTTACAGTATATTCTTTTATTTTGCGTGATTATACTGTGAATTTCGATATTTTAGCGGCTCGAAAGAATTCGCGAATAAAGGAACCAGCAAAGAGTAGAAATATAAGATTAACAAAAACACTCAATAATTTAAAATTATGCTAATGATTAATACCGCTCATATGCTTATAATTTAAAAATTACGAAGTTTATTACATCTGAAAATAAAAAAGAAGCTACCGTATTTATGAACAGTGTCATTGACGTTGTCATTATTTTATCAACTGAAGTCAGCGACCTCTCCTTCAAGCTATGACATAAATTAATAATACAAAAATGTGTAAGCTGAGTTTCCTCAGCGTCTATTAACTAGTATAACCCCACTACCTTCATATATCATATATTGTTATCAATAGTTTTTAAACATGTTTTTTTTATTATCGTGTATCATTGTTCTTTGTCGTGAGTGACGTATATGCCAGTTGTTATCAGTATATAACTAATCATTTCTCGTATATTGTGCTTCATTGCTCTGATTCTAATCTTTAGCTACACAAGAAAAACAGTTAAACGATGAATTAGAATACATTATAAGACTAAACGAAAGTTAGAAAATTGGCCAAAACACAAACTGAGTACCTAGCATAACATATCTTGACTGTTTATCTTGTTAAATAAGACACTTTATCGATATGTGTGTCTGTCCATCCATTAAGATTTTTTAACTGACGCTTTCCTCTCCTGACATTCTAATGGTAGCTGATGGACTATTGTATTTATCAATGTTCGAAAACACTTGTATCTGATATGATCACGTCCATTAGCAGCATGTCAGTTCGGAAGAACTCGACATTGATATGATCACTATAATAAGTGCTTGCCAGTTCGGAAACTCTCGTGTGTGATAAGATGGACTAGAAAAGTACATGTCAAGTTCACCTTATCTCCGAACACAAAATTCATTCATTAAAAGTATATATTGGTGTTCCTTTTATGTAAAAGTAATGTTTTAAAGAACGTAAATATCATAACGATCACTTGACTACAGAATGCTGGGTCGTTCAAATCAGCTGTGTTAGTCTGAGGGGAAACCAAGCATTGCTAGTAAACATATCCATTTAAGAGCTTTACTATTAGAAAAGATGATAATTGTAAGAAATCTGTTTCTTTTCTCGCCTTTCCAAATCCTTCTTTTGTCTTTTTTTTTCTCATGATGCCATGGCAATTAAAGTTTCAATCCAAAAGCCTCCCTGTGCTAGACACCTTATCGCGGTAGGGAGGTTTGCGCGTCTCGATGACCTGGAAAGCTATGCTGGCGGGAACTTGTGTTTCTGGTAGGGTCACCCAAGT